>JAJHZJ010000132.1:8045428-8300173 GCA_023548195.1 Bettongia penicillata ogilbyi | reverse complement strand
TGGAAAAATTACCTGGATTCTATCTTCCTCCAAATTCAATTTCCGAGCCAAATCTTCTCTGACATCAATACCAGGGTAGGAGTTTACTCTAAAGACATTTTCCAATACTTCAATCTAAGGAGTTAATTAATAATCAGGTATTATCATTCTTAATTTTGCTAAAAGATTCAGTTGGTTAATTCAATTGGTAAAAATAAACTTTAAAAATACTTCATGAAAGTCCCTGTATGCCTTTTATTAGAGCTAGGCACTGGATCCCTGATTTCACTGGCAGAAGAGAGAAAACTTCCTTTACCAATGCAAGTCTGTATCTCTTCCTCAGATGAACTGTAGAGCCTTAAACAGTTGTCTAGAACACTGAGGTTAAGTGACTTGGCCAGGGACATACAGTCAAATGTCAAAGGTCTTCTGATTCCTTTTAATAAACCATTAAAAAACAAACTCCTATGGAGTTCATTAACTTGAGTACTCCCTTCAACGATGCAGGGTGCAACCCATCCCTATCTGTCCATCCTGTAAAACTCTTGTGTGTAGAAAACTGTATATCATGTTATTTTAAGAATGAAAACTCAAAGCCTTAAATAAAGAGATGTCATTCAGGTACAAAGCAATTCATCTTATCTGTCAAACCAGATTCTTACCTGGTTCCTGGTAAAAGCAGTTCTTGGTCTCCTGCCTCGGTACCAACTCAGCTCTCTTTTAAAAGACATTCTTTCTGAAGCTGAAACATATTTCTCATACTTCAAGATTCTTTCTTCTGGTATAGGATAATTTCCGGGATGAGGGAGCAGGCTGCTGCTGGGCAAGATGGGGATGGATAGGCATGGATTTCCATCTTCTAAAACCAGAAAGAAAACGGAGAAAGACACTTCTAAGAGTTCTGCACAAAGTTCCTGAACACAAATTCTCTTAAGTTTCTCAACGATCTCCCCCTCATTAGTCAAGAACAATAAAAAAGTAAGGGCCATGCCTGAGATGGATTCAAGGAAACATTTTGTATTCTGAATTGGTCATGTTCCTGGCATTAAAAACAGACCCAACTGGACAGTGTCTACTAGGTGGCCTGACCACACAGAGTCAGGGAGGGGTGGGATGGGGTGCAACGCTAAAGAGTGTGGGTTCAAAGGGCATACCCCTTACAGTTTTTTGCCTGGCAGCTGACATCATCTTATTTTTTCCTGTGACCCCTGGCTGGTTGCTTTGCAGTTAAACATAAATGAAGTGACATGGTAGACTTAGCATCTCCACCCCTCTTTCTTTCTGTTCTAAATCTATCTGGATCTGTCTTTCTGTTTCTCTTTCTCTTTCTGTCTGTTTTCCCTGTCTCTGTCTCACAATATCTCTGGGTCTGTGTGTGTATGTTTCTGTCTTGTCTTCTCCCTCTCCCTCTCCCTCTCCCTCTCCCTCTCCTCCTCCTCTCCCTCTCCCCTCTCCCCTCCTCCCTCTCCCCTCTCCCTCTCCCCTCTCCCTCTCACCTCTCCCTCTCCCTCTCCCTCCTCCCTCTTCCTCTCCCTCTCCCTTCTCTCCTCTCCCTCTCCCCTCTCCCTCTCTCTCTCTCTCTCTCTCTCTCTCTCTCTCTCTCTCTCTCTCTCTCTCTCTCTCTCTCTCTCTCTCACACACACACACACACGCACACATACACACTTCCAGTATCCTGCCCCACTGAAGTCTGTTTTTTCTGACCCATCATCAAATATCCTCACTCCCGCAGAAGGCCAGAGAAAGCAAATTTAAGAAGGGGACTTACCCAAGGGGGGACAGGGATCTGTCCAGGGTCTGGCAGGAGGGATGGCTGGGCTGCTTTCCTTCTTCGGCTCTAGTCCCAAAATGCTCTCGATGGAAAAGGAGCGAGGGGAGGCTTTGCTCTCCGCCAGGCTGGGCCGCGTCCGGGAATTGGCGTTTGCACACAGTGCCATGGTTATGGCTGCGGTGGCCCCCCACCCCTCCTCCTGGCCGTTAAATCCAGAATGCGCTCGGAAGGACGCATGCACGCCCGTCTGGTAGCCCAGGTTGCTGGAGCACTTCAGCACCCCGCCGACGGACAGGGATTCTCCAACTGAGCGCCCTAATGTCCTTTATAGCCTAGTACCCAGATATGGGGGGAAGCTAGAGGAGGAGGAGGGGGTTAGGGAGCTCACGTCATAGCTTAAATCTTGAGCCTGGGCTAGTCAGTGCAGGCCTCCCCACCGAGTTGGAGGCAGGGAAGCTAATTGTTTACTTGTTTGCAAGTAATTAGCAGCTAATGGCCCCCTCTGGGGGTCTCCTCTTCCACCACCCCCACACCCAGCGGGTGGTCAGGGATTCGGCAGGCGCGTTATCTCAGCCGAGCAGCAGCCCAGAGGCTGCGGAACTTTCTCCCCAGCCGCCGGGCACGTCCCACGCGGGGCCGTCTCCTTTCTGCCAAACCACTAAGGTAGAAAATCGGGCTTTCCCCTTCCGAACTTAAGACTTAGATTGACTCCAGGTACCTGAACCCAGAGGTCCGATCGCGAGCCAAGCTAAGAGTGAAGCATCTCATTTAAGGGGATTTTCTTCCAGGGAAATTTGGGAGAGAGAAAAAAAAACAATAATCCCTTAATACTATTAGGGTAAGCCTGATGAAAATGCCAGGCGGGGTTTCATATGCATATGTCACGGCAAATGTAGTCAATAAACCCACAATAGCAGGAGCTAGAGGAGAGCTGCCCCGCCCTCCCGAGGTGGCAAAGTCATTAAAAAGCAGTGCCATTGTCTTTCAGGAGCCGGGATTAGCTCGCGAAAACAGAGAAACAGAGTATTTTCCATCAATAATCCCCTCACTGGCTGAGTCCTTCTTTCCATTAAATGAAGTTGGTGACAGGTCAGCTCAAGGGAAGTCGAGTCAAGTCACTTAACCTCCTGTGCCTCAGTTTCCTTCTTTGGAAAATGAGGGTGTTGGACTAGATGCTCTCTGAGGTCCCTTCCAACTCAGGAAGTATGTCTTCCTAAGGAAAGATCTTAGAGACCGCATGGTACAATGCCCTGACTGTACAAGACATGAAGTGATTGTCCATGTGACTGGCCAGTAGGCTCTAAGCCCAGGGACTCCATGAGTTTTTTAGTTAGGATCATAGATTCAGAGTTGTAAGGGATCTCAGATCATTTGGTTCAACCCCTTCACTTGCTGGACAAGGAAACTGAGGGACCCAAGGGGATAGTAGAGGAAGAGCAGAGCTATATTGGAACCCAAGCCCTTTGATTGCAAATTCGGAACTCACTTTGCTGTATTTGGCTTTGTTACAAAACAAAACCAAACCAAACCAACTTTTTCCTCCTCTTTCTTTTTCTTTATACTCCCCATTGAGCTTTCGAGTATTAGGGTTCCTCCCCAGGTGAATGTAAATATTTGTAAAAGACATCTCTCTTTGTCTCCCACCTCTCTCTCCCCTCTTCTCCCCTCATCTCCTTTCTACTCTCTTCTGTCTCAGTCTGTCCCTCCATTTTTCCTCCGTTTCCACTCTTCTCCCTCCTTCTCCTCCTTTTTCTCTCTTCTCCTTCTCTCTGCCACTCCCTTCCCCCCTCCCCATTTCTCTGTATGTGTCCCTCCACGCCTCCCCCATGTCACCAGTGATGGACACCTTATCTGCAGAAATTTCCTCACATACATGATTCCCTACACACACATGATTTGCAAGTCTTTTTATTGCATGATCTCAAGAAAACTTGAATTTTTGACCAAATGATCATAGTTTTAGGGATAGATGGATGAGACCTTAGAAACCATTTATTTCAATGTTTTCATTTTGTAGGAACATTTCTGTAAGTGACTTAAAGATCTGGAAAGGGTTAGCAATTAAATGGATGATGGGGCGGGGGAAGGGGGGTGTTGTTAAGTCACCCAGATTGGACATTCAACTCTCTTTTCCTAGAGGGCAATTCTTAACCTCTTTGGTGTTGTACACCTTCTGAAAGCAGTTTGGTGAAACCCCCTTCTCAGAATCACATTATTAAATGCATAAAGTAAAATAAATGGGATGACAAAGGAAGCCAATTCAGCTGAAATGCACTTACCAAAGTATTTTTAAAAACCAAAATGCTCTGCTTTCTCCATGAGGATGGGTGGGGAGGGAGTGTAGAGAGATAAGTTGCAACTCAAAGTTTTAGGAATGAATGTTGAGAACTGTTTTTGCATACAACTGGGAAATAAGAAATACAGGTAATGGGGAATAGAAATCAATCTTGCCCTACAAGAAAGGAGTGAAGATGGGAATAGGGGGAGGAAGGGATGTGATAGAAGGGAGGGCACATTGAGGGAAGGGGTAATCAGAATGCAAGGTGTTATTGGGGGGGAGAGATGGGGAGAACATTTGGAACTCAAAACTTTATGGAAATGAATGTTGAAAACTAAAAATAAATAAACATTTAAAAAAACCCAAAAAGCTCATGGACTCGAAGTTCAGAACTGCTGTCTTTCCTAAAATGAAGGGCAAAGGGATTGGATTCTAATGTATAAAGGGAGCCAACAGTTCTGTCATATTGAAAATGCTGTTCTCCTTTAATTTCTCCCCCTACCATCTCCAAAGGGCATTCCTACAACTCCTCCACCTGCATCCCAACTAAGCAGTGATCCCCTGTTGAGAGACAAGGAACCTCCCCTCGAAAACAAACATCAACAAGAACATCTAGGAAAGCATACGGGAAGGAATAAGACCAGAGAGTTACATTCACAGAATGTGTATGTTTTGTGCTTAGTCTGAGCCTTGTACTGTGGAAGAGAGACACGTTGATCTTTGTAATGGTAGGCAAGGGGTGAGAAAGCATCATGTTTCCCTTAATCTGGGAAGACTTTGAGAAGGAGATTGGTCTTCAGGAGGTTTTAGGAGAGGTGGAATGCCAAGGTGGGGGTTGGGGGGGGGCCAGTGTGAGAGAGAATGACAAAGAGTTGCATGACAGGTACCATGGAGTTTATCCTGGGGGGTTATTACAATTCACAGCCTTCTCTGGAATGGCCCTTTTCTCCTGATATTCCAGTAGGAAGGAAGATGCTTGAGGACAGGAATTCTTTCATTTTTAGTTTTGTATTCTCACTATCTACCACAGTGCCTGGAACATAGTAGGTACTTAATAAATGTTTGCTGATACAACAATTCTGAGTAAGGACTCATCAAGCATCTATTTGGCTTCAGGGTAAGGTCATCCACATGTATTCTCCAACTGGACAAGAAGCATTCTTCACCCACCTAGTTTCCAGTGTGCACACTTAGTCCAAATTCTTTAGAGTTAAGTCCCAATGAGAATATTGTTAGTATAACAAGTGCTATTAATATACTATTAGTATTTGTTGTAGCCATTACAGTGTGTCCACTAAAGGGCTCCTTCTCTATGACTCATGAATGGTGGTGACTCTTGAAGGCTAGTCCAGGGGAGCACAACCCCTGTCAGGTGTCAATAGCCAGGTGAGGAAACTGAGGCCCAGAAGGGTTAAGACAAGTCAAGAGTGGGATCCAAACTCAGTCCCTCATGAAATAAACTCTTTAGGGTAAATGCTCAAAGGCCACACCAGTACAAACCCTGGAAGGTCTTACCAAGTGGGGATGGTTTGGAGAGTGAACCCAGAGACAGATCATATTTTTTTTTGTCCAAGGACCAGCCCAGCTAAGTCCAGAGAAACCCATTCCCAGGAGTCTGACCACCATGGAGGAATTTCTTTTGACCATAGCAGCTCCTGAGAATCATAAAGGCATCCTGGAGGGGCTGCAATCACCTTTGGGGATCAACTTCATCCTCCCTCTTTTTGAACTAGTGAAATATAAGCAGGGCTTTACCAAAATTGTTCTGGGTCTGAGTTTTTATGATTCTGAAGCATCTTATTAAACAGTCATTGGCTCAACAGATTTTCATACCTATTAGGAAATTATGAAATACAATTTGCATGTAGAAAGAGACTATTCTCCCCCATCTGCATATTAAAAGATTAGTCTTGGTCTAATACCTACCTTTAGAGACTAGAGTTTGCCTGGCAACAATTGACATTTATATGGTTATCGGATGTTTGCGAAGTGATTTTCCTACGTTATCTAATTTGAGGTTCTCCAGACCAATGAGGGAAGAGCTTATAAGTACCGGGAGCTCTACCTTATAGCTGAGGAATCAGAGGCTGGGGGTGGGGGGCAGAAATGACTGGCCCAAGGTCACACAGCCAGTGGGTGCCAGATATGGTTTGGAGAGTGAACCCAGAGACAGAGCATATGTTTTTTTGTCCAAGAACCAGCCCAGTTAAGTCCAGAGAAACCCATTCCCAGGAGTCTGACCACCATAGAGGAATTTCTTTTGGCCTTAGCAGCTCCTGAGAATCATAGAGGTGTCCTGGAGAGGCAAGTATCTCATTTTTTTTTTTTTCAAACATCCCAACAGTACAGCAGAGGTCACTTTACCATCAACAGCCATCAAAGTGAAGTGGAGATTGGGGTATACATGTCTATCCCCATAGGCTCATTCTAGCACATGGGGGCCATTGCCAGTCATCTGGCCACTGGACCCAGATGGCTCAGGAAGAGAGAGTGAGGTTGGTGACTTTGCACAGCCCTCCCTCATTTAAATCCAATTCACTTGCATGTTGTGGCATCACCTCCCTGATTGTCATGGTCAAGCACGAAGGACAAACAACAATTCTGACTCCCCTAATCAAGAGATTGCACAGTTCTAGGGGCAGAAGGGTCCTCAGGGGTCTCACTCACCCCCAAATGAGGATCATTTGGTGATACAGCAAATACAGCAACTCTGAGTGTTTTTCCAACCTCTGCTTGAAGACCTCTGGTGAAGGAGGAGATCACTACCTCCCCTCAGTGCTTGGCACATAGTAGGCACTTAATAAATGTTTATTGATTATTCACTTTATTGATAGGCAGCTTACTGCACTGTTGGACAGCTCCTATGGAGAGGAAGCTTTCCCTATATCAAACATCAAACTTCAACTATGAATCAGACTCATTGCAACTTCTCCCCATGGCTCCTGGCTCTGCCCTTGAGAGTCTAATAGCCTGCATTTACATAGAACTTTAAGGTTTGTGAAGTACTTTATAAATATTATCTCTTTTGTCCTCACAACATCTCTGAGAGGTAGGTGTTATTTTTCTCCACTATACAGATAAGAGAAGTGAGGCAGGCAGTAGCTAAGTGACTTGCCAGTGTCATGCAGGTAGTAAGTGTCTGAGTCTGAATTTGAACCTAGGTCTTTCTAACTCCAGGTCTAGTGCTTTATCCACTAAGCCACCTGGCTGCCCCCAAAGTGGAATCAATCTTATCTTTGTTCCACCTGAATGTTGTCAGGTATTCTGACCAAGCAGTCACTTGTCCAGAGTAAGCCTCCCAGTTCCTTAAGTGGATTCTCAGATAACTTGAACAAGGGACCGTCATCATCCCAGTTATCTTTTCAGGACATACTTCAAGTTTTCAATATTATCCCCTGGAATTGAAAACAATACATCAAATGGTCTGCTCAGGGCAAAAGTCAGCTGAATGCAGTGGAATGTCTCTATTTCTGGACACTATGCACCCCACTTTCACCCCTGTGTGGGGTGTAAGATGAAATGACTGAGGAAACAAAGGCTCTAGCTTCAAATCAGTTTACTTAGCAATACTCACCAATGGCCCAATAAATCAAGTCCAGTCATTTTCCTTAGCTTTGGCACCACACCCTGAATGGGAGAGGAGGGAGATATAGACTTTGATGTTTAAAAATAATTAATCAAATAAGACCAATTAATTAAAAGAAAACAATTAGCCAGGATACAAAATTAGGTAATCTGATTTCTAATTGGAGGAAAGAGTAGATACTTTCCAAGCTGGGAGGGAGAAAGTGAACATGTACAATTCCCTGAAATCAGAAAAAGAGGTGTCTCCCTCCCCAAGAGTTTGTGAATACTCAACGGATCATGAAAACAAGAAATGATTGACCAGTACGGGGTGAGGTTTCAGTAACATGTGGGTTGCTTGAGATGTATAGTGAGAAAACTCCTTGCCTCAGTTTTCAGATCTGATGGAATTTGTGGTCAGCGTAACAAGATCCTTGTTAAGGGTCTCTGACCAGCAGGCAAAGGTGGTCCAGCTTCCCGGACATGCAGGGCCAGGCTCAAACAAGGCAATAAAGTTTTCTCCCAATTCTCCCAAGACAGAAATTGGACTAGGTCCATAATTGAATGGAAAAGGAACTGAGCTGGCTCCAGAATTGAGTCACAATATGGAGTCAGTGGGGTTCACCCAATTCACCACTAACTGTCCTAATCTCCTCAATTCCCTCACCCCCCAACAGAGTGTAAAAAGCATTAGGTTTTAGGGATGTCATATCACACTATTGAAAGGTATTTGAGCTTGTGGTCCACTAAAACCTGCAAATCTTTTAAAATATAATTGTCTCTAGGCTGCGCCTCACTAACTTATACTTGTGAAGTTGATGTTTTTAACCCTCTATGTATTTGCCCCTATTAATCATAGAGAGCTTGTCATAATGGATAAAGGACTGGTCTTGTTCAGGAAGACCTGGGTTCAAGTCATGTCTCTACTCTAGGCTGATTGTATGATCCTAGACAAGTCACGGAACCTTTTGTTGATTCTCTGGAATTGACCTTATCTAGAGCTTATCTGGTGCCACTGTGAGTTGTCTTTTCTCTTCCTTTGTAGTCTTAGTGCTTGGCATGACACCTGGCACATTAGAGATGTCCAATAAATATTTGTTGTCTGACTGTGTGAGAAGCTGCTTCTGATGGAGAGAGTTTCTGAGAGGGAAGTCCTTCATACTTGTGATCCTGATGAAGTCTTAGGTCTGGGCTGCACCCCTCAAAGAAAACACTCCTTTGTTTTATTTGATTCAGTCAGTGCTCAAGACACATACATGAAAGCTGTCAAACTTCATTAGAAACAGGAGCCACAAATCTATACTTAAGGATCGTGCTACCACATACTGACTTAGTTTTAAAAGGAGTTACTTATGTTTTATTGCATTTTTTATTTATTTTTATTAAAATTTCCCAATTACATTTTAACACTCAGGCGTATGGCAGGCAGTATGTGGTCCCCAGTCTGTGTGTTGGACCTCTTTTTCTAGACCAGGGGTTCCTAAACTTTTTGCGTCATTGACTCCTTTGACAATCTGATGATAACCTCCCTTCTCTGTGTGTCTCTATCTCTCTTTGTCTCTTTCTCTCTGTCTCTGTCTTTATCTTTGCTCTGTCTCTCTCTCCTTCCCTCTTTCCTTTCTCCCTCCCTCCTCATTTTCCTCCTCCTCCAGTCCCTCTTTTATAATTTTAATTTTTTATTATTTTAAACATGATTAACATGCGCATACATGAACATTTCCAGGTATGCTTGAAAAAGAGGATTGCTTGTGAAACTATGAGTCTCTATCCCACACAGCTTGCTTTTTTAAAAGTATAATTTTAACACATTAATTCCAAAACAATTCTGCTTATCTTTGTCTCCCTCTGAACTTTCATTTTCTTCTGTGCCTAAAAGAAATCTTTCTTGATCTACTTTTCTTTTTTGGCATCACTCTCACTCTCTGCCCTCCCTCCTTCCTCACTTGTTCCCCCTCATCACTCAGCCCTTCCTCTCTTGTAACACATCGGCATCATTAGGAAAGCACATCCATACAAAGACTTTGTCTGAAAACACATGTCTCATTCTTCACCTGTAGTTTCCACCTTTCTGTCAAGAGATGGACATTGTGCTTCATCGTCAGCTCTCTAATCATGGTTGGCCAGAGTCTGGTGATCAGCATTCTTAAGTCTTTGAAAGTTATTTTTCTTTACAGAGTTGCTGTTCTTGTATACATTTTCTCCTGGTTCTCCTCACCTTACTCTGCATGGAGTTTTTAAATTTCATTTTTTTAAATGAACAGCTTTTATTTCACCCTGGGAAAGCCATTTGGGTAACTGATCCTTTGTTCATTCTTGGCATTTTTTAAAGTTTAGTATTTTATTTTCCCCAATTACAATTTTCAACTTTTTTTAAAAATTGAGTTCCAAATTCTGTCTCTGCCTTCCCACCCACTCATTGAGAAGCCAAGTAATTTGATACAGGTATGCAAAACATTTCCATATTAGTCGTGTTGTAAAAGAAAATATAGACCAAAATTAAAGCCAAGAAAAATAAAGTTAAAAAAAGTATCTGCATCAGTTCTTACTGATCTTCTGAGGTATTTTTGAATCTATCCCTATCATTATTTCTTACGGCACAAAAATATTATATTATATTTCCTTGGGTACAGTAGTTTGTAGTGGATGTTTAACAACCAGCTCTCCAAGAATGCATGTATAATAGACTTTTAAGTTCAAATGACATTCTTCTCTCTATCAACTTCTTAGGTCTGTAAATAAGCAAAACAATAAATAAAGACGCCATTTGTAGCATTATTGATTTCCTGGGTTTAAATGCTCACGGTGAAAATTTAACAATCAGCTCTCTTCAGCACAGCTCTGCTTGGCGGTCATGGAACTAATTAGCACAGAATCTCACTTTGTAGTACAGGAGCTTGGGTAAAAAGCAGCAGAGCCACGCAGATATGGTTAACGAAACTTTATTCCTATTTACAAAGGGAGGAAGAGAATAGATGGCAACAGCCAACAGTCTCAGAGTTCTATTCCCATTGTCTCCAACCAAGGGTAGCACCCAGTGGGAGTGGGGGCTTCCAGATGTGAAACCCCACCTCCCTCCATTGAAGGCCCAGAACCCATCAAGGGGACAAAGAGCCAGCTAGCACTAAAAGGAGACTGCCCAGAGTGGAGGTTAGTAGTGTAGTCAGGACCAGTGACATGAGGGTATTTTCATTGGTTGTTGATGTTCAGTCATGTCTGACTCTTTGTGACCCGTTTTGGGGTTTTCTTGGCAAAGATAATGGAGTGGTTTGCTATTTCCTTCTCCAGCTCATTTCCAGAAGAGAAAACTGAGGCAAACAGGGTGAAGAGACTTGCCCAGGGTCACACAGCTAGGAAGTATCTGAGGTCAGATTTGAACTCAGGAAGAGAAGTCTTCTTGATTCTAAGCTTGCTGCTCTATCTACTATGCCACCTGGTCATTTTCCACCACACCTAAGGTGTGAGGAATGAAGAGTAGGGACATAGGGAATTTGTAATTCACTCCAGCAAGAGGTTGGGGGAGGAGGGCAAAGTCTTTGGATTAATTAATCTTAGCAAATCCCTCAGAGTTGAGGTCACACCAGTCAAACCATTTTTTCATTGTTTCCCACATTTATTATTGTAATTAACCAGACAAATCACTCCACCAACCAAGAACCAGCCAAGCATCACCACTCACAGAACTGAGCTACCAGCTTACCAAAGGGAGATCCTTTCTTACTATCTATCTCCTTCCTTACCCTGGGCACCAATGCCCTATTTACCTGTCACAATGAAATGATGTACTCTTCAGAAAGACTCAAAGAGGGATGAATTGGACATTGTAGTGTACATGTCTGCCATGTTTAGTTTCAATAATGTGTAGATTCTGCAAGATTTTGTTAGGATTTTCTGTGTTCCTGGTTTGCTTCCAATAGAGCCCTCAGAATTAACATAAGCAGGCTTTACTTAGGATATTGGCAGGCATACAATCAGGATACCCCAAGGCTGAGACACATGGGGCGGTGGGCTTGAACAAAGTCTGATAAGCTAAACTTTAATTTCCTTGGTCATTTCCTTCCTCTCCCCCAACAACAAGAAGGAGGTGTGTGTCTGGAGTGTTTCAAGCTCCTGGGATGTGCTTGGCTTTTCTTAGCTCTGTGTGGTAGATTTGTGGCCTAGTGTATTCTAGATGATTAACTACGCCGGGCAGTACAAATTCTGTGGGACTTGTGGGTTTGTACTGCTTAATGCGAGAGTCACTTATCGTCTTCCTCATTAATCCATATCTTGCAAACCTTGCTATCAGCACTTAGCCCAGTACCTGGCACGTAATAGGCACAATAAATCTTTGTTGACTAACTCACTGACTGATTTAGATAGGGACTGGACCCATGATTTCATTGGTATAGGGAATTCCCAGATGAGGAAACTCACTCTGCCAATATAGATAGGAATCTTAACTGCATTTTATCTATAGTTGAGATAAACAATGTTGAATGTGTTGCCCGAGGTCACCTAGCCAGTATTTGCTAGAGGCAGGACTTGAATTCAGGACTCCTTGGCTCTGAGGCCAGCCAGCTATCCATTATACCACATTGCCTCTTGAATCTTAAAAGACATCTGTAATTCAAAAGTAAAACTTCGGGAAAAATGAGTTAGAATTTCAGATTTGGAAGGGACCTTAGAGACTATATTATCTAAACAAGAATTCTGTCTCCCCCTTATTTGACCAATGGTCAATAATTTCGTCCTTGAAGCCCTCTGGAGAGGAACAACCCATTTTCCCTGTCTCCAAGGTGGATCCTTCTATCTGTGGACAACTCTGATTCTCTGGATGTTTGTCATGACATCCAACCTAACGGTGATTTTCCAACTTGTGCCCATTTACATCGATGTAGACATGATCAAGTAGGTTTTAAATATGCCCCTGTCCTCCTCCCATCAGCTTCCTCTTCCTTCTGATGGGAGGGCTGGAAAGTAGAGGGCCAAACTCCTCCCAAAGCCTTCTTTTATAGAGGGCAGGATCTAGACTTAACTTTCTCTATTTTCCATCTGCAGCTCTTCTGGATTTCAGCTCCATGATGTCTCTTCCCTTAATCTTTTCCAGCTTTCTTCTGTGTCTTTCCTCCTTTAGATTGTAACCCCTTGAGGGCAGGGAATGTTTTTCTTTTTCTTATTTGTATCCCCAGCATGCAGCACAGTACCTGGCACATAGTAAGTGCTTAACAAATGTTTATTGGATTGAATAGTAAAATGATGAAAAAAGAGATTTCCTTCCTTTGCTCATCCATAGTCCAGAGGAATCACATGTCATTTTCAGTCATATCCAGCACTTTGTGACCTTTTGGGGTTTTCTTGGCAAAGATACTGGAATAGTTTGCTATTTCCTTCTCCAACTCATTTTACTAATAAGGAAATTGAGGCAATCAAGGTTAAGTGATTTGCCCCGAGTCTGGCAAGTATTTGAGGCTACATTTGAATTCAGGTCTTCCTGACTCCAGGTTTATAACTATCCATTCATCCAGTTTGAATTCTTTAGTGATTCAAGATTGAATTCTGTGTCAAACAATGAATGCTGATGTGAGAGAAATACAACACAGCCACACACCCCCATGACTAGCTCCAAATTCTCAGTGTGGCTGTCTGATTCCATCAGAGAAGCACTTACGAATCACCTACTTTGTGTCGGGCACTGTACTAAGTGCTAGGGATCCGAAGACAGACACAATATAGTCCCTGAACTCTTGGAGCTGACATCTGCTAGGAGAACATCATCAGTCCATCCACAAGTGTTTATTCAGAGGCAGCGAGGTGCCAGGCACTGGTTAGTGACTGGTTATTACAAAGGCAAATATGAAAAGTTCCCTGCTCTTGAGGATCTCTCACTATCAGGAAAGACAACACATACATTTATATAAATATATACATGTATATACAAAATGCATATGTAATGTGGGTGTGCCTGAGTCTCCACTTCCACTGTACCCCTTTACACTTCTCACCTTCAGTGTATGATAGACACCTGCTTACTCCCAGGTATAGTTTACTCACCCCATCTGCCCTAGAGGAGGACGATCACTACAGTTACACTTGAAACTCTCTTGAAGTTCCAGAGGTAACCCTACTGAGTGCAAATGCTCCTTTAGCTCCTGAGTCCCTACTAGTGAACCAAAACCAGACGTTCACAATGATAACTATTAATCTTAAACATTTACTCAACAATGAAGCAAAAAGCATAATGATATCACAGATACATATACTAAAGCAAATTCAGAAATAATAAATACATAACAACGCCACAGATCAAGTTCATATCTCTCACCAATTATCTCACCAGTATCTGGGGCGGGGGAGGGGGAGTGAATTTATACTTATAGGAACCTAGTAGGAAAGTACACAAGGGAGGAAAGTCCATGAGTTTAGGGTAACTCACACAACTCGACCGCAAACTTTGAGGCCACTGGTCCATTTAGAAGCTTCTGCACCACACAGAGCTGCTTCTCTAATTATCGCTTGTCAATTTGGTCCTTGTTCTCTAGCTGGGCAAAACTACTCTAGAACTGACAGCACACGCTCTTTCAACCTATCGTCACTTTTAAAAGGATGTTGAGATGGTGTTCACTTTTTACTTGGATATCAGTTACCTTTAAGCCAGAGAGCTGCCAACTCATGTCTGACAATTTTACAGACGGGACGAGCCCAGTCAATGACTGGATACTGTTGTCGGATCACATTGTAGCAAACAGAGCTCTCACAGCAAAACAATTTAAGTCGACTCGAGTAAGGCAGACAAGTCTAGCTAGCCCTCAGTAACTCTTCCAAAACAAAACAGCAACTGTGTAACTTCTTTCCTTTTTCTGCTTTTACCTCTCATCCCAGAGAGGGCAGTAAAAGGCAAGGGGCTTTTCTGAGAGGGTTCCCCTCCCTCGGCCTTAACGGGGCCCTCAGGGGTTATAACTGGTACTGAAGCTACCTTCCAAATCCGCGCAGCAACTTCAGTGTACAGGCATACCTTTAGGAACTTTAGGTCAATTTCCTTAGAGCTCCCAAACTGCAATCAAGAAGATTCCTCTGCCTGAGTTCAAATCCAGCCTCAGACATTTACTAGTTGTATGACCCTGGGCAAGTCACTTTACCCTGCTTACCTCAGTTCCTTTATCTGTAAAATGACCTGGAAAAGGAAATGACAAACCACCCCAGTATCTCTGGCCAAGAAAACCCCAGATGGGATCATGAAGAGTCAGACATGACTGAAAACTTACTGTTATTTGACTGCTTCTACTACTAATTTCTTCACACAATTTCATCAAAACTTTTTCCCTACAAAACTGCATTGATTCCTACTCAGTCTTCTGCCACATTCTTCAATGTCTTCATCAAATCACACTCAGTCTCTTTCTCTGCTCCCATTATCTTTCAATTACTTAAATCAGAGCCTCCTACCACAATGTGACTCACTTTCATTCATAGGATAATGACTCACCAAGTTTTCCCAGTGAAATCAACAGGCTTTATTGAATCCCACCCTCATCTCCAAACAGTCCACATTATTTTTTTTCTTTCCTTTTTAGTTTAGTTTCAAAGGACCATATTGCTCTAGAGCTCTGTGCTCTCAGCACAGCCCACCATCTCATTCTGTGTCCTTGAAACTGTTTCATAATAGTTTTGCTGTGGTTCGGTCATTTTTTCAGTTTTCTCTGACTCTCTGTGACCCCATTTGGGGTTTTCTTGACAGTGGTTTGTCATTTCCTTCTCCAGCCCATTTTACAGATGGGGAAACTCAGGCAAGCAGGGTGAAGTGACTTGCCCAGGGTCACACAGCTAGTGTCTGAGGCCAGATTTGAACTGAGGAAGAGAAGTCTTTTTGACTCCAGGCTGACACTCTAGTCACTGTGCCACCTTGCTGCCTATAATAGTTACATTTTCCCAATTTTTAATAAATAAAAATTCTTTATGCCCCTTTAAGTCATCAAACTCCATAAAAAAAGGAGACATCAATCCACATCCTTTGCAAGCTGATTTAAGTTTTAATATTCACACCATATTTTATTTTCTGACTCAATCTACTGAAATCTCATCTGCAAATGTTTTGTGTGTTTGTGTGTGTGTGTGTTAACAGTATTAATTAAATCAAAGGTTTTTTTCTACTCCTTTCAGGTGTCAAAATATCCATCTATGACAGAGCCAATACCTTACATCCTTTGCCAGTTTATTTAAATCTTTTCCTTTATGCAAAAGTATTTTTTCTGTCCCTTTCAGCACTAAAGTGCTCCAGATGAAAGGAACCTGTAACTTCAAGGGAAAGTATCTTACACATACAAAATAAATGAAGGGAAATTTTTTTTTTTTGTAGAAAACAGTAATACAGGCTTTGCATAAAAGGAAGAACATATTGAAGTTTGGGGGAAAAAAAGTAGTGATTCTAAGAGGTTGAGGCGAGAATGATTAGGTATTCAGCACACAAGGGACAGCCTCCCAATCACACAAGCATACAGCTTGGGTGACATCCTCTACACCTGACAAACTCACTGGCCATATCCATTCCATTGCTGAGTCTTGTTTCCATCTTTCCCAAATCTCTCGTATACATACATAGCTTCTCTCCCATCACCCAACCACAACCCTAGTACAGATTGTCATCATCTCTCCCCTGAATTGCTGTAATAACCAAATTCGTCTTTTTCCTTCTAATCTTCAGTTCTCTAGGTCGTTCCCCACAACAGCTAAATTAACATTCCCAAACAAATCTCATTTTCAAAGTCTTTCTTCATACATATATTTCAGCAGTTTAAAAAAAATCTTTCTTTTAGAAATCAAATTTTTCAACATTCTTTTTATACTCCTTGTAGAAATCACTGTTCAATGTTCTTTTTGTACTTTTAAAAATCAAACTGTTCAGCTATGAAAAAAGTAGTATCTTCCGTCTTCTACCAATTGGTTTCATCAGACTCTTTTTTTCTGCTTCTGAGGATCACAGGATCTCTAATTTGGAAGAGACCTTGGGGACCAAGTCCAACTCCAATCTCAGTAGGTATCCCTGCCCCATTCGGCATCACTGACTTTCAGTAATTCAGCATCTGTGGGATAGCCTATATGAGAAGAAAGTTCTTCCTGAGATCAAATCTAAATCTGCCCCTTGGCTGCTTCCACATATGGCTCCTGGCTCTTCCTCCTGGAGTTGTACAAGTCTCCAAACCACTTGCACTTCACAATCCTTCAGATACTCAAAGATAGTTAGTGTCCCCTATCCACCCCACCCCTCAAAAATCTTCTCTTTTCCAGACTAATCACCTCTAGTTCCATCAACCAATCCTCATATAGTAGGAAATGGACTTGATTATCATGGGTGTTGTCTTTGGGAGCCCTCCAATTCGACTATGTGCTTCTTAAACCAGGGTGCCCAGAGCAGACCACAATGTACCAGAGGAGGTCTGATGGTGGGAGAGGCACCATGGCCTCTTATTACTGTATACTATACCACTCAAGCCTTTTAGGTTCCATGTCACACAGTTGACTTGCATTGAGTTTGTAGTTCACTAAGACTCCTGGAGACGATATTAATAATGAAACTGTGATAACATTTATCAGTATTAACACTCGGACACCACTGGTCTCTGCTAAAATTTATTTTGGTTGTCAGGAAAGGTACTGCAAGAAGCTTAGGACATGCTGCCACCTATTGGCAGTGGGAGAAAGCGCCCTGGTAACATAAATCAGAGACGGGGATGTCCTGATAAAATGGAATGAATAGCCCCAGTTTTCATCTTTTGAAATTTCTTGGTCCTCTTGGATTGAGAAATATGAAGCGTGTATTTGTGGATTAAACATCTCTAGATCACACAGTAGTCTAAAAGGGCAGTCCCTTCCCACTCTTACACAGGGAAGCAGCCTACCTCAGACTTCCGGAAGCTTGGCTGCTGTCTGCCTCTATTGCACATGAAACAGTCATAAGGAAATGAATGTGCACTGCATGAAACAGGAAGATTACTATTTTATTTATGGATATAAAATAATTTTTATAGATCCCTTTGGTTTTGGTCATAGTGAGTTTTGTGTATATGCTCATTCCCAACTGCAACCCTATCACTAAATCTTCCCTTTTAACGAAGAAGGAGAATTCAGAAAAGAAATGTAATGGCCCAGTGTGACGTTCTTTGCATTCCTTGTAGTCCTCCATTTTTCTTCCAAAAAGACAAGACTGTGTTCCATTACCTGGTTTCTGGGACCAAGATTGTTTATTTCAATTATTTGGTATCTTTTTGGTGTTAATATTCCAATATTATTGAAAATGATCAGGGCATTTGATTTATTGGCAATTAATTCAATAAGCATCTGTCAGCAATCAATTAATACATTTATTAAATATTATTTATTAAAGATCTAATCTAATGTTCTCAAGCATCATCCTTCTTGACCTCTCTACAATCTTTGCCATGGCTGATCACCCTCTTCTCTTCAGATACTCTTTTCTCCACAATTTCATGACCCTACTTTCTCCTGGTTCTCCTCCTATGTCTGTTCTCTCCTCTGCCTTCTTTGCTGTATCTTCATTCAGGTCATGCCCTCTACCCATGGTGACTCACTGGGATCTTTATGGCTTCACTTGGTGATCTCTTTAGCTCTTATGGACTTAGCCTGTGTAGATGATTCACAGATAAATTTGTCTAGCAGTAATCTCTTTCCTGTTGGACATTTTGACTCAGATGTCTCATGGACATCTTAATCAACATCTCCAAAAATGAGCTAGAAATATTGGTCTCTATAAACATGGATGATGACATGGTTTTCTATTTTGGCAGCTTCACTAGTGTGAGTATAGGGAGCTCACTATAAGAGCTTTGTCCTCCAAGCTGTATCATATTAGAACTAATCTATCACGTCTGGGGTTGCCAGGAGCAAGAAGAAGTGAAGTGAATTGTCCAAGGGTGACACAGCTAGATGCATTAGAAGGAAGACTGGATTCAAATCCAGCTCAGACACTTACCAGCCATAGGATCCTTACCAGCAAGTCCCTTAACCCTGATCGCCTCTAAAAAATATGCAGTAAACTTATGGTGCTATTGGAAGAGACATCTATAGATCATTTAAGGTTACATACCTGATGTAACCTGATTCTCACTGTTGTGAAATAGATATCATTGGGCCTATTTTGTTTTTATTCAGTTGTCTCAGTCATTTCTGACTCTTCATGACCCCATTTGGGGTTTTCTTAGCAGAGACACTGAAGTGGTTTGCATTTTCTTCTCCATTTGCAGATGAGGAAACTGAGGCAAACAGGATTAAGTGACTTGCCTAGGATCACACAGTTAGTATCTGAGGGCAGATCTGAACTCAGGTCTTCCTGATTCTTGTCCTCTGCTCTATCCACTGCAGCACCTAGCTTCCCTGTGCCCATTTTATAAATAAGTAAGCTGAGAGTCATAAAGAAGGGACTTGATAAGTGTAAGTCATGGTTTTTTGTCTCTGAACTTAGGGCCTGGAATGGGTTAATTTCAGAAATCCAGCTCTCCTACTAATCACTGATCTATTCTTACCTCAAAAATTTTGCTAACCTTGGGGAATATGTATGAAAGAAAAGGAGCTGAGTCTGAAATCATAGCTCCATCAAGTTATCCTTCAAGGATGTCTGATTTGCCATCATGCACCTCCACTCAAACAATGAGCCCTTCTGAGTCTCATGAGAGAAAGAGAGGAAGGGTCATTGCCAGCCCCCATCACCAACCAATCATGTTGTTCTCTGCATCTCAGCTCTGTGACCAATCATGTCACCCTTAATCCCATGATGTCATCGACCTTGTTCTGTTCATTGTTCTGTACTTACTCCCCAAAACCTGTAAAAGGGAGCTGTCTGTTCCCTGGGGTCTTTAACATAAATGGAGGTAATCCATTGACTCATTTATCCATCGACAGCATGCCCCTGCTAAAAAATGTTATCTTGCGGGGAGATCTGCCTCATTTTACCCTTTTGTTAAATTCCAAATACAACAGTACTTAGTAAATGCTTGTTGACCGACTTACAGAAAAAGTACACTTTCCATCAAACTGAGCATCTCCTCTCCCATTCCCTCAATTCCCTCCCTGTCTGTTCCAGGCTCTTCCACACTTTCCATTCCTGCCTACTGTCTTCTGACAGGTTCCCAAAGTCAAGAACTGATCTGATGAGTTCCAGATTCTATTTCCCTTCAGTATCACCACAGTGCTTTACATTTGCTTTAAAGAAAACACTATTGCCCATACTTCTCCCTAGTTACCTCCATCACATGTTATTTTCCTCTGTTAGAAATGAAACTCCTTTTATTTCTTTTTCACTGGTTGTGAATTCACCTTTTTAATTTTTTTAATTGGTAATTTTATTTTCTTCTTTCTTTTCTGAATTAGAATAGCTAATGGATTATCTACATAATTTTGTTTAAATTGGCACTAGTTTTAATATTTTATTATTTTATTTAGTTCAATGGTTCCTTTGACTTTCAGGATTTTTATTTTGATGTTTAATTGGAATTTTAAAACTTGTTGGTTTTCTTCCTTGTTTGTTTTTCAGTTGCATGACCAGTTCATGATCTTTTCTCTTTTATTGATGAATGCATTGAGAAATATAAAATTTCCCACTAAATATTGCTTTGGCTGCATCCCTCAAATTTTGGCATGTTGTCTCATTGTATCCATTGTTTTGATGATCTGTTCATTAATGCACCCATTCTTTAGGATTCAGTTTTTTAGTTTCCAATTACTTTTTAACCTTTGTTTCAGAAGCCCTTTTCTGAATGTCATTTGTACTGCATTATGTTTAGTAAAAGATGCATGTAACCTTTATACTTTTCTGCATCTGTTTATGAGATTTTTATGCCCTAATAGAGATAGTTTTCACTTTATAAAAGTGGAATGTTGTGAAAACCTCTACACAAAGTGATTTTTATGTAATGTGAATTTGGCCCAGGTCATGGGGAAGAGAGGGAAGTAGGGAGACAGGAAAGGGGCAGTTTGTGGTTCAAGGACATGTGGAGGTCAGGCATAGAGAAAGAATAGGAGAAGGAACACATGGGGGCCAGAACTAAGCACCTGCAGGCCTGGCTGGAATCAAGAGGAAGAACACACAGACGTGATATGTAGGGGCCAGACATGGACACAGACAGGATAGGACAGGTGACGTGTGGGGGCTGGAAACAGACAAGTTGTAGTTGAATACAGATAAATAGCAGACAGGGCACGTGGAGTGGGGCAAAGGTCTCCATGTGCAGTGGATAGAGCACTGGCCCTGGAATTGGGAGGACTTTAGTTCAAATTCAGACTTAGATACTTACTAGCCATGTGACCCTGGGCAAGTCACTTAACCCCAATTGCCTCCAAAAAAAGAAAGATAATGATTATAACAATATAATATATCAAAACCTGTGAGATGCAGCCAAAAGTCTTCTTATAGTCAAATTTATGACACTAAAAGCCTGTAAGAACTGAGAAAATGAATTAAATTTGTACCTAAACTTAAAGGCACTAGAAAAGGAACAAAGCAAAATCCAAAGAAAGGGATATGGGTTGGAGCAAGAATGGAGTTGGGGTGGGTTGGAAAGGGGGTGAGAAATGTTACTGTCCAAGGGAAATGGAAGAAATAAAACCAAGATACAGAATGGAAAAGCTATGGAGGAAAGAATGGTGAGGTGAATTGATATCTCAAAACACACAATAGAAAATCTTAATCAAGGACTGAATTCCCTGAAGATTAGAATGGACCAGACAGAAAACCATAATTCAATAAAACAATAGGAAAGCAAAAAAACAAAACAAAACAAAAAAAAGTTAGGGGAAAACCTCTGAAGACCTAAGAAATATAATGTTCAAAATAACCTGGAAAACAGATTAAGGAGTGATAAGGCAAGAATTAATAGACTATTTGAAAAGTATGATCAGTGGAGGGGAGGGGGGTTGATTGTCATATTTGAGGAAAATATAAATGAAAATTACTTAGATCTCTTAGAACCAGAGGACAAAAGTAAAGATTGAATATATCAGTAATTTAAAGAAAGAAATTCCAAAATGAAAACTCCCAGAAATATCATTGTCAGTACATAGACTTTTCAGGTCAAAGAAAAAAAATGATACAAATAGTCAAAAAAAGAGTTTAAATACAGAATTACAAGAGATTTATTAGTTGTCATTATAAAGAAGAGAAGAACTTGGAATGTGACATTCCAAAAGACAAGAGATAAAGGTTTACAACCAAAGATTACCTATCTGGTACAAGTATACTCTATAGGGAAAAAAGGCAACCTTTAATGGAATATGGGATTTCTAAGCATTCCTAATGAAAAGGCTAGAACTGTGTAGATATTTGGATCTAGAAATATGGGTGCCAAGAAAAGTTAAAAGGTACACATAGTTGAATAATTGAAAAAGAATATGTTGGTATGAATTATTTACATGTTAAATGGAGAATATGAAAGATGTCTTTTTAGAACTCTAATATTTTTAAGGATCATAGACAAAAGTTAAAATGACAAGGAGTCTGTGGGTAGTTTTGTTCTACTTTAATGATCATAGGAGAAAAAATTGGAGGGACATGGGACTATACTGCAGAGATGAGGAATGTGAAGGGAGGAATAAAAGGAAAGGGGAAAAAAAGAGCAAAAACCTGGGATCAGGCGTGACGTAAGGAGAGCAGCAGGAACAGGAGAGACAGACTGTTTCATTTGTAAGACCATAAATGTCAGGCAGACTTCCTTTTCTTTACCACTATTTGTAAATAGTGAGGTGGAAGCAAAGGAGGGAAAAGTACAAGAGGATAAGTTGGAGGGAAATAACCAATTAACAATTACAGCTGTGTAGATGGGATTAATTCACCCATAAGATGGAAGAGGCTAGACAGATGGATTAGAAAGCAAAATTCAACAATATATTGTTTACAAGAAACACACTTGAAACACAAAGATTCACAGAGTTAAAATGAGGGGCTGAAGCAAAATGTGTTATCCTTCAGATGAGCTTAAAAAAGCAGGAGTGGTAATCATGACTTCAAATAAGACTATAGTAGAGGTAAGATAAAAGAGATACGCAGGAAAATTACATTATGCACAGCAAATAAATCAAAATCAATATATATTGTTTATATATTGTATATGTCATGTTGCATTTTGTTGTATTTGTTATCTATCTACATGCACCTAGTCATTTTTGTCCTTTGTACTCCAAGAGAATCAAAATAACACCCTGGTGTTGGGGGTTAATGTACAGTGTGTCCAATTGTGGCTGATCAAACAAATACAAGATCAGTAGGCTCTCCCACAGGTAGACATAAATAGTATGTATGAGTATTTGGACCTAGTAACATAATATCTAAATATTTAAAGAAAAAGTTAATCAAATTGTGGGGAGAAATAATAAAACTATAATAGTGATAGATTTTAATCTATCCTTTTCAGACATAGACAAATCTAACCAAAAGACAAACAAGGAAGAAGTTAAGGACCTGAATAATAATTTAGAAAAGATAAAAGTGATAGATCTCTGATGATTACTGAATGAGAACAGAAAGGAATTTGCAAACACTCAGTTGTATATGACACCTTTACAAAAACTGACTATGTATTGGGACATAAAGACCTCAACCTTCCTCAAAAAGTATAGAAAAGCAGAAGTACTAAACATATAATTTATTGAACATAATGCAATAAAAAATATATAAAGAACACAAAGAATGAATGGAAAAGTAACTGGAGAATAATATAATTCTAAAGAATTGATCAATTTAAGAGTAATGCAAACAACAGAAAATTTCATTAAAGGAAATAGCAATAATGAGATAAAATACCAAATCTTATGGGATGCAGCTAAAGCAGTTCTATGGAGAAACACTCATCTCTAAATGCTAATAGAAACAAAAAAGAGAAAGAACAAATCATTGAATTGGGCATGAAATTAAAAAACTTGAAGCATAACAAATCAAAAAATCCCAACTAAATATCTAAGTAGAAATGGTGAAAATCAAAGAAGACATGAATAAAGTTGAAAACAAAAAGACTTTAGAATTTATGTATAAACCCAAGACCTATCTTTTTTTATCCATCACATTAATTTATTATTAGCATTCATTTTTTAAAAATTCTAAGTTCCCAATTCTCTTTCTTCCTCTCCCTTCCCCCTACTCATTGATAGGGCAAACAACATAGTGCCCATTACATATGTGAAATCATGGAAAACATACATCCTTACTGGCCACATTGCAAAGGAGGAAAAAAAGCAAGAGAAATAAAATGAAAAACAACATGCTTCAATCTGCACTCAGAGTTAATCAGTTTTCTCCAGAGGTGGATAGCATGTTTTTTTTATCATAAGTCCTTTGGATTTGTCCTGGATCGTTATATTGATCAGAATCAGAATAGTCACAAGACTTGATGGTTTTTTTTTTTTAAACTGGTAAAATAAATAGCTAGCTAACCTGATTTCTTAGAAGAGAGGAAAGTCAAGTTGTTCATATCAAAAATGAAAAAGAGGAACTTACAAAATCAAAGAGGAAATAAGAGAAATGGTCAGAAAGTATTTTGCTAAATTATATAACAAAACTGATGGCTTAAAGGAAACAAATGAATATTTAGAAAATGTTAAAATAACATAATCACAAGAAAAGGCTATTTAAATAACCCAGTGTCAGAAAAAGAAACTAAAGCCATAAATTTACTCTCAAAGAAAAAACTTCTGGAACAAATGAATTTACAAGTGAATTCTATCGAAAATTCAAAGAACAATTCATTCAAATACTACATAAACTATTTCCATTCTGGAAAGCAATTTGGAGCTATCCTCCCAAAGTTAATAAACTGTGCATACCATTTGACCCAGCAATATTGCTACTGGGTTCATATCCCAAATAAAATTTAAAAAGAAAAAGAGGACCTATATGTACAATCACATTTATGCCAGCTCTTTTTATGCTAGCCAACAATTGAAAACTAAGGAGATGCCTCCTATTTGGAGATGGCTAAACAAATTGCAGTAATATGAAGGTAATGGAATATTATTCCATGAGAAATTATAAAATTAACAATTTCAGTGAAAGTTGGGCAAATTTGGATGAACTCATACAGGTTGAATAAGAACCATTCATACTATTATAATATTATAGAGAAAAGAAACTTTGAAAGAATTTAGAGTTCCAGTCAATGCAATGATAATCTGAGATTCCAAAGAAATGAAAATGAAACCCACCACTCATCTCCTAACAAAGATGTGTTGGATTTAACAGTGAAGAGAGGGATGTACATGGCTAATGTGGACATTTGTTTTACTGAACTATGCAGCTATGTATTAAGGGCTTTAGGAGTGTGTGTGTGTGTGTGTGTGTGTGTGTGTGTGTGTGTATGTTAAAATTTGCTCAATGGGAAGGAGATATTGGGGGTAAGATTATTTTTCAAAAGTGCTTGATAATTGAAATTTAAAAAAAAAGAATGAATGTTACATCTCATCAAAAGCTTTTCTGCATCCATTGACAATTTCATTTGGGGGGAGGCCTTTGATTTATATCTTATGCTTACTATCTTTCTATCTTTCTGCTGTTGAAACACCCTTTTGTGCCTGGTATAAACCCTATTTGATCATGATGAATAGTCATAATAATGTATTGCTATATTTAATTTCCTAGTATTTATTATTTTTGCATCCACATTCATTTGCAAAATTGGTCTGTAAATTTCATTTTTAGTATTATCTTTACTTGGTTTTCAAATGAATATTGTATTTGCCTCCTAAAAGGTATTGGGCAATGTTCCATTTTTCTTTATATTTACAAACAATACAGGCACAGTACAAGATAACTTCCTACCCATTGCAAGAAGTGGAATGATCATCCTTAGGACCTTAGATAGATCCCTTAAATATCACTAAGGCAGCTAAGTGATATAGGAAGTCAGGTGTCTGGAGTCAAGAAAACTTAAGTTGAAATCCAAAGTCAGACACCTATTGGCTGTGTGACCCTAGGCATGTCACTTGTCTGCCTCAGTTTCCCCTATTGTAAAATTGGTATAATACACAGTGTCTGACACATAGTGGGTGCTTAATAAATCCCTGTTGATTTGACTAGCTACCAAAGTAATTTTTTGTAAGAAGAGAGCTGATCATGTAACTTCCCTATTCGATCAAATCCAATGGCTTTCTGTTGCCTCTAGAATCAAAGAAACTCCTCTGTTCACTTTCAAAGCCTTTTATAACCTGACCCCAACCTGTCTTTCCCATCTCAATGGACCTTACCCTCCCTCCTGTCTTCAGCCCACTTTTTGATCTAGCCAAAGAGGCCTCTCTTTGTGTTCCTCATACAGGACACTCCATCTCTCAATTTTATGCCTTTGGCAGTCATGGAATGCAAGTGCGAACTCCCTTCAGAGCAGTTAGGTGGAACAGTGGAGAGAATGTTGAGCCTGGAGTCAGGAAGACCTGAGTTCAAATTTGATCTTAGACACCCACTAGCTGTGTGACCCTGACACTTAACCTCTGCCTCAGTTTCTTCAGCTGAAAAATGGGTATCATAATAGCATATACTTCACAAGGTTTCCTTGAGAGTCAAATCAAATGAACCAATATTTGTAAAGTAGTAGTAGGCCCTTAAAAAAAAGTTTGTTCTCTCCTTGTCCCTTTTTCATGGTCTCTTTAGTTCTTCAAGACTCAAATCAAGCATTACATTAATTCCCCCACATGTGAGTGCCCTCCTTCCCTAACTACTTTCTATTATTTTGTATATCTTTGTTTATTCGTTTTATATTAATGCTATATGAACTTATATAGGTACCAGTTGAAAGCAGGGATTGTTTTATCTTTTACAGACACTTGACACTCACCAGCTGTGTGACCTTGGGCAAGTCACTTAACCCCAAGTGCCTCATCCTGGGTCATCTCCAGTCATCTTGATGAATATCTGGTCACTGGATTCAGATGACTGTGGAGGAGAAGTGAGGCTGGGGACCTGCACAGCCCTCCCTCACTCAAAACAAAGTCAAGTGCAAGTCATGTCATCATTTCTCTGATGGCATGGTCTTCTTTGGTAACAAAGGATGAACACACACTACACTCCTATCCCTAAAGGGTCTAGCATATAGAAGGAGCCTAATAAATGTTTGTTGTAGCATCCAAGTGTGTTTAAGGAGATTAGGAAGTGGTGAGAGGTTGTAAATGTAAATCAGTGGTTGCATATGGGTTGGGATAGTCGATTTCCTCAGTGGTCCCCTCCAACTCTGAGGTTCTCGTAGGGTCTCCTCTTCCTACCTCCCAAGTCCTTCAGAGGGGCACCCCTGGGGAGCTGGGGAAACCTGGCCAAAAGCACAGGACCTACCCTGATGTCCTTGGAGAGATGACAGATAGACAGCCAGGAATGGATAGGAAGCACATCTGACCAAGTCTCCCTCCACCACACTCCACCCTCCCCACCTCGGCAGACTAGCCAGCCAAATGTGAATTTTCTCCTCACCTTCTCGGTTCGTATCTCCCCTCCCGTAACCCCAGAGACTTCAGGGGAACCCCAGGGACTGGGAGCCAGGGCTGCTTTCCAGGTTCTTCCGTGTACTGAGTCACCAGCTCCGCCCCTGCGTGCTGCAGGGCGCGGAGGTTGGGTCGGGGGGCTCACCCCACTTCCCTGAGTCCCCTCTTCCCCAGGAGCCCCAGAGGCCTAAAGGGAGAGAGTACAGGGCTGAAGTTTTCCACTCCCTGGGTCCAGCTTGCCCTGGGTAGTAGGGCTGGAGGCCAGATGTGCCGGGAGGCGGGACGGGGAGGAGGACCGACCGAACAGCGCGGCGGACAGGGCGGTGCGAGCACAGAAAGTGAAACCGGACGAGGCGAAAGAGGACGAGGAGAAGGAGGAAAAAGAGGAGGCGGCTGCGGCCTCGGCGGGATGGGGAAGTAGTCGGAACCCGCGCCCGCGCCCCAGCCCGAGCCCACCATGGCCAGCGCCAGCCCCAGCCCCAGCCGAGCTGTCACGGCCAAGGCCATGACTATGGTCCCCGAGATGTACGACGTGCCCCTGGTGGCTCTCAACTTCAGGGTGAGGAGCCGTCTGTCGTTGTACCTCAACCCTCCCACCCAGGTGTCAGCCTACTGGCCCGCGCTGGCCGAGGAGCTGGGCTTCGAGTACTTGGAGATCGTAAACCTGCAGACGCAGCCCGACCCCACCCGCCGCCTCCTGGACTGCTGGCAGTCGCGGGAGCGGGCCACCGTGGGCTGTCTCCTGGAGAAGCTGGCCAAACTGGAGCGTCTGGACGTGCTCGAGGACCTGCGGCCCAGCATCGGTAAGGGGTTGGGGGAGAGACTGGGTAGGAGGCAACCCACACCTGCCCTCAAAGCGGGGAGGAAGCAGCGCTAAGCCCTGTCTGGGGCTCCAGACTCCCCCTCCACCCTTCCCCACTGGCTCGGACCTGTCCTACCAGTCCCCTGACCCCTTCTGCTTCCCCCTCCGCCATGTTTCCCTGCCTCCCTGACCCCTCCAATCCATCGATGCGCTTCCTAAACCATGGTGCCTCCAGCTGTCCACAGTACACCCCACGAGGTCTGACAGGGGTGGAACACAGGCACCATGGCCTCTCATTACCATATTCTACAGCACTCAGTGCAGACCAAGTCTTTCAGGTTGCATGTCACTCTGTTGACCCAGTCTAATGGGAGAGATAAGATGCAAACATCTCTATACAGACTAGCTACCTGCAGGATACATTGGGGGTGCTCCCAGGGGAGGGCCTAAAGATCAGGGAGGCCTGGGAAAGGCTTTGCGCAGAAGGTGGGGCTTTAGCTGAGACTTGAAGGAAATCAGGGAAGTTAGGAGGCAGAGATGAGAAAGGAGAAAGTTCGAGGCATGTGGGACACCCAGTGACAACTGGAGATAGAGGGCCCTGCGTAAGGAACATCAGGGAGGCCTGTCGCTGGATCATAGAGGGGGTAAGACGTAAGACGCCTGGAAAGGTCGGAAGGGGCTGGGTTATGACGGGCTTTCGGAGCCAATCAGAGGGCTTTGTGCTTGATCCTGACTGGAAATGGGAGCTGCTGGAGTTTGTTGAACAGGCGAGTGATAGGGCCAGACCTGCATTTTAGGAAGATGAATTTGACAGCTGAATGGAAGGTGACCTGGAGTGGGGAAAGACTTGAGGCAGGGAAACTGATCAGCAACCCATGGCAATAGCCCAGGCATGAAGGGATGAGGGTCTGTATCAGTATTTTCAGGATCAGAGGAAAGGAGGCACATCAGAGAGAAGTGACCCGAAAAGTTAGAACTGACAGGACTCAGCAACTAATTGGATATAGGGAGTTGGTGAGAGGGAAGAGTCCAGGACGGTAGATACCTGGATCGGGAGCCATTTGTGAGTGGGAGGATGTCGTCAGGGAAGGAGGGGCCTGTTGGGAGGAGAGGAGAGCTGGTGGGGGTGGGGAATAGAGTGAGTTCCATTTTGGACATGCTAAGCTGAAGCTGCCTTGGGACTCCCAGTCTAAGATGTCCACTTGGCAGCTGGAGATGAGAAAATAGAAGTCAGGACAGAGCTTAGTACTGTGGACACATAGAGCTGAGAATCATCTGTATGGAGATGGTAACTGGAATTTGAGGAAAGGAAGATATCACCAAGTGAAATAGCCCAGAGCAAGCCACTTGTGGCCTTGAGGCCAAAGGTTCCCCACCCCAGCTCTAGAGGAGAAATAGGTCCCATGACAGAGCTTCAGGGGATTATGGGCCTGACCTGAGTGAGGTTCCAGCAAAGGCCAGAGAAGGAGCAATTAGGTTGGAGAACCAGCAGATTAGGTGAAAACTGAAACATGTAAACTGAAATCCAAGAGAGTGGCAAGAAGAGGGTGATTGATAAGGTCCAAGGCTACAGAGATGTCAAAGATGAGGAGGATTTAGGCCACTGGACTTAAGTAATTAAGTGTGCATGAGGACCTTTGGAGAGAATATTTTCAGTCAAATGATGTGTTTGGAAGGCAGTCTGCAAAAAGGTAGGCATCAGAGAAAAGTAGAGGCATCTATTGTAGATGGCCTTCTCAGGAGGGACTACAGTAAGATGGGATGGTTAGATCAAGTGAGGGCTTTTTGGGAATGGAGGAGATGTAGACATGTTTGTAGGTAGTAGGGATGTAGCTGATAAGGAGAGATTGAAGGTGAGAAAGTGTAGGGATGATGGAGGGGGAGTCTGCTGGAGAAGATAGAATGGAATGGATCACTTGTGCCTGGAGAGGAATTTGCATTTGCGAGGAGAAGGGCGCCCTCTTCCAGAAGGCAGCAGTGATGTGAGATGGGGAAGAGAGAAGTTAGAGCTTCTAGAATGGCCTCAAAAACATGACTGAAGAGGTGTGTGGTCCTGACTGAACTTAGACAGGAAGTAGACTTACTGATCTAGAGGATAGGATAGTGAGTGGGCTTCCTTTCAGTGAGAAGGCTTCCCTTTTCAGCATATGAAATAGGCATTTAGTAAATGCTTTATTTGACTTGATTTTCTATGGACTGCTGTAAAAAGCAGAATCCTTCTGACATAGACCTGGTGTCCATGGACTCCCAAGGGGTCTGTGGATAAACTTCAGGGAGTCTCTGAATATGGGTGGGAAAAAAATTGTAACTTAATTTTCACAAACATTTAACTGAAATTTAGCATTTTCTTCAATAATTTAAGGGCATGATTCTGAGAAGGGTCCCTAAGCTTCACCAGTCTGCCAAGATGATCCTTCTAAGAAGCCTGCTCTGACCAGGGTGGAGATCTAGGAAATGGGAAGCCTTTGTAGAGGAGAGGTCAGAGACTTACAACTGAGTGAGACCTAAAAGTCTAGGCCAACTCCTGCTTTTTACAGATAAAAATAGTGAAGCCCCAGGAGGGAAGGAAAGTGCCTTGCCCCAAATCACCCAGGTTCATAAGCAACAGAGGTAAAATTTGAACCTGGGTCATGGTACCCTAAACTCAGTACTTTTCTCAATATCTATGAACCTGAGCTTTTCTCTTTGGCCCCCTGTTTTCCTGCAGGTCCTCTAGATCTCTTACTTGGCTCTTAGAATTGGGAACTTCCTGTCAACTCCATGTAGCACCTTGATCTGGAAACTCTCTGAGGTGCAGGATATGTTAGGAAAAGAGAGAGAACAGGCAATGCTGGACTTTAGCTTGAGTTGAAAGAGTCATTGTTAACCTAAAGAGGGGGATGGGCAACAAATAGTCCTAGAATCTCAAGAGTTGAAAAGTATTTAAGAGGTACTTAAGACCTCTGCCCAGGGCAGGGTTCTTTTTTTATATCTCCAAGTGGTTCTCTTGCCTTAGGATGGACCCCTTGAGGAGCTCACTAGTGATGAGACAATGGTGGTAGAGGTGGTGATAAAGTGGTGGTGGTGACGGTGGTGTTGATGGTGGTGGTGGTAGTGATAAGCCAATATGTCCAAATGATCTTAGTAAAGTGCAGGTCTAACCACCTTCTCCCCTACCCTAATTCAGTCAATTCCAATGGCTCCCTATCATCTCCAGGATCAAATACAAAATCTTCTGTTTGGTATACAGAGCTCTTTGGAATCTGACCTTAACTGCCTTTCCCCTCTCTTTAGAACATACTTCACTGGTCTTCCACATACTACATACTCTCCATGCTATTGCACTGGCTGCCTCTCATGCCTGTAATGTCCTACTTCTCATGTCCACCTCTTGGCTTCCTTCAAGTGCCAACTCAAACTCTGCTTTCTTCAATAAGCCTTTCCAGGCTACCCCCACTCCCTCTGATGCGTGTGCCTTCCCTCTGGGATTATCTTCATCGTATCTTACGGACTCCTGGTCTGTCCACACTTGTTGCTGTACTGTCTCCTCCTTTAACCTGTGAGCTTCCGGGGGCTGGGGCTGTGTTTTGTCTTTCTTTGTATCGCCAATGCTTAGCACAGTGTTCAGCATATAGTTGGCTCTTAATGCTTGTTGACCTGACTGTCATTTCTCTCACAGTTTTTACATTTTTAAAGTGCTTGATAGACACTATCTCGTTTGAGTTTCACAATCACCTTGTGTAGTAGGTTCTACAGGTATTTTAATCTCCATTTTACAGATGAGGAAACTGAGGCTCTGAGAGGTGAAATGGCCTGTGGTCGCACAGCATCTTTTATAAGCATGATCACAGGGTTGGATAGGTTCTTAAAACTTCTTCTGTTCAATCAAGAAAGCATTTATTCAGCACCTTCGGTATGAAAGTCATTATACCAAATGGATGCCCCAAACCCTAAACCAAAGTAGTCTCTACCCTCCAGGAGCTTACCTTGTAACACCTACCAGAGCAGAAATCCCCGCTACAGCCTCTGACACTGAGATTCTGCTTGGAGAGCTCCCGTGATTGGGGACTCATTTATCGAGGCAGCCCAAGTGCTGTCCAGCAGAACTCTGCATCTTGAACTTTGACCTACTGCTCAGAGTCTCTGGGACCAAGGGAAGCCAGGCTCAGTTGGCTTCCACTGTATGTCTAGCGGCTTCCTTAGTGCCTTTGAGATCCTGGTTCTATTATCCAGTGATAACTTTGCCTTCTAACTGTTCATATGCAAATTGATCTGGGAGCTTTCTAAGTATTTTATTAACTACCAGGATAAAGATAAAATCCAAAGACAGATTTTCCTTAGAGACTTCCCTCCTTATCCACCTGAACCCATTAATCCACCCTCTTTGGGTTCCATTAATTCTCAGGCCACCTAAAAGTGCTTTCCCCCAATTCATATCTCTCCATATTGTCCACAAAGATATTCTAAGACCCTCTGATGACATTCTGAAATCCAGAGCTTCAAAATCCATAATTCCTCAGAGCTACCCTGGGTGAATCACCTTGTCAAAGAATGAAGCTGCTTTAAACCAACTGGTATGGCTTGTTTTAGAATGAACCCATGCTGACGCTTAGAAATCACCATTTTTCCTTCCTGGTGTTTAGAAACCATCTCTCATAATGCATTCTAGAATTTTGACACAATCTGAAGTCAGCCTGTGGTGAGTGTATACTATTGTCCCATTCATTCATACATTTGTTCACTGAGTGTATACTATCGTCCCATTCACATTTGTTCATTCAGTAGATATTGATGGTAGCTGCCATGTGTAACACACAGTTCTGTGTCAGATGTACAGCAAAAGTGTACTGATGCTGAAACATAGCTTGTTACAGTGGATAGTGCACTGGCCTTGGAGTCAGGAGATACCCGGGTGTGAACCCCACCCCTAATATACACTGGTTGTGTGAAGCTGGGCAAGTCAATTCACTTTTCTGGGCCTCAGCTCCCTCATCTGTAAAATGGAGATAATCAGTAACACCTGGGGTTGTCATCAGAAATTATTTAGCACCTATTAAGTGCCAGGGACTGTGCAATCACTAGGGATATAAAGAGACAAAAGACAGCTCCTGCCCTTGGGAGCCTTCAATCTAATAAAGAGACAACTAGCAGAAAAATATGTACAAACAAGCTGTGGACAGAATAAACAGGAAGAAGGGAAAGTGCTGGGATTCTGATGGATGAAGAAGGGCATCCTACAGAAGGTGGGATTTTAGTGGGGACTTGAAGGAAACCACAGAAGCCAAAGAGGCAGAGATTAGGAGGGAGAGCAGGCCAGGAAAGAACATGTCCAAGGACGGAGTGGGTGTCCCCAAAGAAGACGCAGTCTATATAAACTGCTTCACAACCCTGAGAATTCCTAGATAAAGGGCACCTCTTATTATCTTTGCTTTGGGTTGACACAGTGAATTAAATAAGTGGAAAAATGAGCATTAAGTGCAAAAGATAAGTCTGCAGGAGCGCTAAGAGCTGATTGTTAAATTTTCAGTTTGAGTATTTACATCTCAGAAATCAGCAAATGTTACCTAATCAGATGACATACTGTTTTGTTGATTGTCTAAATTTAAGAAAGTGATGGAGGGAAATTGTAATAATGAAAATTAAAATGTTTCATGCATATATATTTTTTCAAAGAGCTGGTTGTTAAACATTTACCAGCACTCTCATGGTGTTTACTGTGTCTGGCACTGTGTCCTAAGAGGGGTTCAGAGTTTCTAGGGGCCCTCAGAGGAGGAAGGGAGCACATCTAGCCAGGAGACCCAGGAAGGCTTCTGGGAGCAAATATCATTAGTGGTGTGTTAAAAAGAGTGAGGGCTCCTGGATTCAAAGCCCAGACAGTTCAGACACAAAGCATCAGGGTCCTTTTTCCCTCTAGGTTTCCTCTCTCCAGTCTTGTGAAGGTTTAAATCTTATGACTTGAGATCATTCTTGAAAGATGCCACAATTTCATATGGAAATGGGCATAAGGCTGTGTTTGAGAGACCATAAGCCACATGGTATGCTTTCAGAGTGGCAGCAGAGATGTAGCGAACAATCAACCTGAGTTCAAGTCCATCCCTAGACATGCTAGCTGGATAACCTTGGACATAGCTTCTCAGTACACCCCGCAACCCTGAGACTAGAAATTCCAAAACAATGACTAGACCTTCACAGGTAGGACTTTCCTTGATGTGCGTCATTACCCACATCAATGGAATCTCAGATTTGGTTAAATAGCAATAATAACGATAAAATAATACTAAGGTTGATCTGCAGGGGCTGAGAATTTGCCCAGGAATGGGAAGCCATTGAATGTTATTGACCAGGGGAGTCTTTGAGGCAGATCTGCCATCAGGCTCATCAGTGTAGAGTTGAGAGTGACCTTGGAGACCACAGAATTCACAGTCAAGTCCCAAAGAAGATGAGATTGGGGAGAGAGATGAAAGGCACCAAGACGGACAACAGCACAGTCACAGTTGCCTGTGACAAGAATCAAACCAAAAGGGTGGCAGTTTGGGCAGCTGGAGTGACCAGCACCAAGCAGGGCCAACCCTCAGATCTCCTATGTGATAGGGTCATCATTTAAAATCCAGTAAGAAGTTGTTGTCATTGCATCATTTCAGTCACGTCCAACTCCTCATGATCCATCTGGGGTTTTCTTGGCAAAGATACTGGAGTAGTTTGCCATTTCCTTCTCCAGCTCCTTTTACAGATGAGGAAACTGAGGCGAACAGAGTGAAGCGACTTACCCAAGGTCACACAGCCAGTAAGTGTCTGAGGTTGGATTTGAACTCAGGAAAAGGAGCCTTCCTGACTCCAGCTCTTTCCACTGCAGCACCACCTAGCTTCCCATGAAATAATTAAGACAGTAATCTAATAGTAGCAAAGACAGTAGTAAATAATAATGAGGGCATATGAAATTGAGTGGGAGGCAGAATGGAACTCAAGGAATCTTCTTCATCTGAGCCATGGGCTCTTTGGGCAACAGTCTGGTTACTGGACCCCTTCTCTGAATCATGGATGCACAAAACACTTAGAATTACAAAGGAAAATGATTATATTGAAATATGGTTGTTAGAATATTGTTTAAAAAACACAGGTTCATGGATCCTGCCCCAGGGATTAGGGGTTGATAACCACCTGGTGTTGGCCAGGCCCGCGGTGGTCATTTCCCCAGTACACAGCGTTTGGGGGCCCATGTTCTTCTGCTCAGTCAGAGAGGTGTTGTCAGGAGAGAAGGTGTTACCCAGATAAATCCGAGAGGGACTGCTGCCTCTGAGGAGGGGGAGGAGAGAGGCTGGCCCACCTGAAGGGACAGAAGCTAAGCCCCACTTATCCCAGGCTCCTTGGAGCTCATACATATTGCAGGAGTAACAAAGAAATGGAACTGAGAGCACTTTGAGAGGCCCAACTGAGGCAGAAACAGCAGGACTTGGTTACTGCTAAGTAACTAAGAAGAGGCTGAGGTCCCAATTGTCCCTGGGGTTCTGACTGAGGAACTGGGGGGCTGGCCTCTGGTTTCTCAGAAGAAATAAGGAGGTTCCAAGGAGCAGCTGGGAGGGGCATGGAGCCTAGAGGCTGAGTTCAGTCTTCTTTATCACAGCCCACCAACTGCTGCCTCAGCTTAGAGCAAGATAAATGAATCGATCCAGTCTGCCCACCCTCAGGGCGCCCCATCAGGGCTAGAGACCCAGACTGGCACAAGCAGGCATCTGGTCACACACACAGTGGTTACCAGGGCAGCTCACATGGATGAGACAAAGCAGCAGAGTGGGAATAGAGAAGTAGAATGGGCAGAAGGAGGGCCAGTCGTGTGTGTGTGTGTGTGTGTCTGTGTCTGTGTCTGTGTCTGTGTGTCTGTGTCTATGTTGTATGTGTCTGTGTCTCTCTGTGTATCTCTGTGTCTCTGTGTCTGTGTGTGTGTATGTGTGTCTGTGTCTGTGTGTCTATGTTGTATGTGTCTGTGTCTATGTGTCTCTGTGTCTCTGTGTGTGTGTGTGTCTGTCTGTCTGTCTGTGTGTCTGTGTCTATGTTGTATGTGTCTGTGTCTCTCTGTGTATCTCTGTGTCTCTGTGTCTGTGTGTGTGTGTGTCTGTGTCTGTGTGTCTGTGTCTATGTTGTATGTGTCTGTGTCTATGTATCTCTGTGTCTCTGTGTCTGTGTGTGTGTGTGTGTGTGTGTGTGTGTGTGTGTGTGTCTGGGACTTGGGGGAAGCTAATTAGGAGTCTCCTACCCTGGGGTGGGGGGGTGCCCACAGCTGCCTCAGGTTTTCATTAAGCTGATTTCACTCCATGTAGAATTAACTTCTGATTATCCAGAGCAAAAAGAAAAGTTAATTGAAGTAATTGGAAAACTGAGAGAGAAAAGCCTGATCAAAAAGCTGGTCTATGATTCTCCCCATTAACTGAAGAAGATGTGGGTTCATTCATTCCTCAAGTCCCTTTCCTCTGCCATTCAGTCCCCCCTCCCTCATTCACTCACTCACTCATTCATTCATTCATTCATTCATTCACTCATCCATCTCTCCCCAGACCACCTTGTATGTGGGCAACCAGACACTCGAAGGCATTTACCAGCTTGCCCCACTCACTCGTTCAGCCACACATATTCAGCCCCTTCCTCAGGCTCAGTTCTGTGCAGACCCTTGATTTTTAAAGGCCAGAAGGCAGCAGTCCGGTCATCTCATGGTCCTACATATGTGCATGTGAGTTTAGGCAAAGTCCACGCAAGGTGATTTCAGGAAGGGGCACACCTTCCTAAGGGGTGAGGCTGGGCTGAGCGGGAAACAGGAAGAAGGAAATTCTTGAGCTTAAATGGAAGAGGTGAGAGGAGCGAGCAGGGGGGGCGGCTTGGGTCAGGGCCTCGTCCTGATTTGATTGCCCTATTAGCCCTGGAGCTTTCCTTGCCTTCCCAGCCTTCTCTTCTGTGATCTGTAGTAACCCATCTGCCCTCCTGGAGTTTACAGTGTCTAAATAGAGGCAGGAGACATGGTTCAGGACCGCAGAAATGTAACCCAGGATTTTTAGGAGAAATCTCAGTGAGAGGCTCATTCTGGGTCTCAGAATGTTAGAAGTGGAAAGATGCTTAGGGACCATTGAATTCATTTTACAACTCAGTCCCAGAGGAGGGGAAATGACTTGCCTAAGGTCACACTGATGCCTCTTTTCAGGAAGCCCCCTAGCCTCCCAATAGAGAGGTGGAATCTCTGTCAGCTCTATTGTGTCAGGTTTGGTCTGAGGATTACAGGGCTGGGAGGAGAGCAGAATTAAGCCTGACGGGCAATTGGATCTGGGGCCAGTCCTGCCCCTGACCCTTTCCAGCTGTGTGACGATAATGGATGAGTCATGGAACCTTTCCTTGTCTCAGTCAGTGAGGAAGAGCCAAAGCAGCGCTGCCTTTGGAACTGAAGGTTGCAGGTTTGCATCTCAGTTCTGCCACTTCCTGCCTCTGTAACCTTGGGCACAGAATCTTCTTGGGTCTCAGTTTCCTGCTTTGTAAGTAGATGGATCTGTCAAGAATCTCCCCAATGATGAAATTCTGATAGGGTAAATTCATTCCCTCAGTTATAAAGCTTTCTGGAACCCTCCAAACTTTCCCCAAAATACGCTATTAATGACCCAGGAGAGAAGTCAGTCATTTATTCATTCCTAAATGTGTGCCAGGCACTTACTAGGTATACAAAGTAAGGCAAAAACAGCCCCTGGTTTCCAGGAACTGTATGGGGCTAGACTGCATCGAAGTACTAGGAACATGCAAGGTGTGTGCAGTGTAGATGGGAGGTGAGCTGATTGTGAGGCAGAGGAGAGACTGGGCAAAGCTTCCTGCAGAAGCTGGGATTTGGGCTGAATCATAAGCAGCAGTAACTTAGCACTGTGTTAAGGACATAAAGAAGGCAAAAACAAAGTAACGAAAACAAAAACCCCAAACCAGACGCTGCCCTTCACGTTCTGCTAGGGGAGAGCACATGCAAACAGCTCTCTACAAACAAGATCTAGGCTGGTCAGTTGGACATAGTCAGATTAAGGAGGGCTGGGGAAGGCTTCCTGCATTACGAGGGCCTCACTAGCCTGTCATGGAGTCCGAAGGTGGAAACGCAGGGAAGCTGTAGGGAACCTGTTGTCTCTCTCCTCACAGACGAGGACTGCAAGAAATACCTGAAGAAGCAAAGGGAGGAGGAAGCAGAAAAGCCTCTGCAGGTGCCTGCTGTGGATAGCAGCAACCCTCAGACATCGGAGCTGGCAGGCATCACTATTCTGGATGACCCACGGGGTAATGGGGCAAAGGGAAACCGGGGGAGAGGCCGAGGAAGAAAGCCTTTCCTAAACCTGCCTTGGAAGATACAGGGAGGCTTAGGTTTTTACAGCTGGGATGACTGGGGTTGGACACTCCCTTGAACTAAGGATCCCACATGTGGTCTGCTGTCTTGGCAGATAATCTTTGACAAAGCCAAGCCAACTTCTCCCCTCACCCTCCTCCGGCCATCATGTGTCCTCAGGGAATATAGGCTTCTTCTAACAGTGATCTGAACAGAATGGAATTAATGGATGAATCAGAAAAAGAATTCCAAAACCAACATGATTCCTGGATTAGCTGAAGTTTTCAATTGTTTTTTTTCCATTTAGTATTTTATTTTTCCCCAGTTACATGGAAAAACCATTTTTAACATTTGTCTTAAAAATTTTGAGTTCCAAATTCCCTCTGTCCCTCCCCACCTCCCTCTCGGAGAAGGTAAGCAATTTGATATAGGTCATACATGTGTAAGTCACACAAAACATATCTCCATATGTCATGTTATGAAAGAAAACATAGACTTCAGGAAAGTAAACAAAGTAGGCTTTGATTTGCATTCAGACCCCAGCAGTTCTTTCACTGGAGATGGATAGCATTTTTCATCATAAGTTCTAAAGTTGTCTGGGATCATTGTATGGATTAGCTAAAGTTTTTAATTGACTCATACCACCATTTAAATATAATGGAGAATTTTGTTGTTTTTTTTTTTAAGACAACTTTATCCAATTTTATTATGGCAGTTGTAAGGTCCAGAATTCCCCCACCTAGGGAACCCAATACATCCCCCAAACAGTGAGGCAAGTAGATACTGAAGAAGAGACCGGGAGTTCCAGTATGATTTTAGGAGAAGTTGTAATGTTTCTGTGGATACTCACAAAGAGGGGCAGTCTGGGGTGGTGGGTCCCCACAAAGATCCTGAAAAAGCCCCCCAGTAATTCTAGAAGTCAGACAAAGGGAGGAGTTACAGGGCACTTCCCTGAGGATCAGTGGATAACTGGGGGGGTTTCTGCTTAGTTAATGTTTTGGCTAATGCTTTAGTTTATGCATAGTGTTGAGCCAGTTCCCAGATATCTAGGGATCATGCCAGCACTGTTGGGTAAATGCCCAGGCACTCAAGGTTGTGTGCTGGTCACTGTTTCCTTGTTATGGCTTTCACCAATTGGGACCCTACAATAGCTGATGTTGAGAGAGGCTAAATGATTTGCTTGAGATCCAAAGAAATGTTTATGTCCCTGTCTCTATCCTTGTGACCTCAGAAGCAGAGATGATGGGAAGATAGCAGTGGGGATCTGGGTTTGCCTGCCCCTTTCTCGCAGGTTCCTGACCCTTGACCTTTGGCTTCCTCTCACTCCCACCCCCACCCCTCAGGACAAATGCCAGAACTCTTCGATGCCTTCATCTGCTACTGTCCCAGTGACATTGAGTTTGTACATGAGATGATTCAGCATTTGGAGCAAACCGACTGCCGGCTGAAGCTGTGTGTGTCGGATCGGGACGTCCTGCCTGGCACTTGTATCTGGTCCATCACCAGTGAGCTCATTGAAAAGAGGTCAGTGGGAAGTGGGGAGGATCTGGGAGAGCGAGGAGAGCCCTGCTTCAGATATCAAGAGACTTATCTTCAGGTGTCTGTGAACTCAACTGTGTGACTTTAAAGGTTATTACGGTCCCTCTGAGTCTCAGTGTCCCTATCTGTAAGATGAGGACAGTCAAACATGCCCTACCCATTTCAGACAGTCACAGAATGTTGCTTTTAGAAGAGAACTCAGGGGCCCCAGAGTCCAACCTCTCCCTCTTACCACAAAACCACAAAGTGGCCTTTCAGCCTTGAGTGTGAGGGAACCCTTTGTCCCCCAAGGCAGCCACTTTGTTCCGCGTTGGTCAGCTCTAAACCTCCCATGGGAGTATCTATGGAGTCAATGAGCAGATGAGTCTAGAGGGCAGAGCAAAGAGGATTTGGAGGCAAAAGAGTTGGATTCTCATCTCATTACTAACACTGCTTTAACATACTAGTACTGTGTGCACATCGCAGCCACTCTGGTCCTAAGTGTCCTCTGTAAATAAGGGGGCTTGCCGAGATGACCCCTGAGATTCCTTGCAGTTCTAAATCTGTGACTGAAGAAAGGTAGTTTGGCTTAGTGGGTAGACAGCTGACCCAAGAGTCAGGAAAACCTGGGTTCAAGTCCTGAGTCTGACCCATCCCAGCTGTGTGACTTGGGGAGAGTCACCAAGTCTCTCAGTGTTGGACAGTTCTCAAAGCCTGGTCAGCTGGTTTTTCTTTTAGCGTTTATTAAGTTCCTGCTATGTGCCAACCACTGGACAATGATCATCTCATTTAACCCATCCAATAATCTTGTCATTTTTATTATCCCACTTTACAGTCGAGAAAACTGAGGCAAACAAAGGTTCAGTGACCTAGGATCACAGAGGTAGTTAGTAGCTGAGACCAGATTTGAACTAGGGTCTTCGTGACCACCTAGCTGCAATATTGCTTTCAAACTACCTCTGCCTCTTTCCAGGTGTCGAAGGATGGTTGTTGTCATTTCTGATGAATACCTGCAGAGCAACGAATGTGACTTCCAGACCAAATTTGCCCTTAGTTTATGTCCAGGTGAGCAGCCTCTGGGAGCGACCTGAAGGGTGGAGCTTTCTGGGTTCTCAGATTAGGAGGCTGTATAGGGGTGGGGCACCAATATGGAAAGGGAAGAGGGAGGGAGGGAGACAGAGAAAGAGACAGACAGAGACACACAGAGAGAGAGGGAGACAGAGACAGAGAGAGAGACAGAGAAAGAGACAGAGACAGAGAGAGACAGACAGAGACACAGAGAGAGAGGGAGACAGAGACAGAGAGAGAGACAGAGACAGAGACAGAGAGAGACAGACAGAGACACAGAGAGAGAGACAGAGACAGAGAGAGAGACAGAGACAGAGAGAGAGACAGACAGAGACACAGAGAGAGAGAGGGAGACAGAGAGAGAGACAGAGACAGAGACAGAGACAGAGAGAGAGACAGACAGAGACACAGAGAGAGAGAGGGAGACAGAGAGAGAGACAGAGACAGAGAGAGAGACAGACAGAGACACAGAGAGAGAGAGGGAGACAGAGAGAGAGACAGAGACAGAGAGAGACAGACAGAGACACAGAGAGAGAGAGGGAGACAGAGAGAGAGACAGAGAGAGAGACAGAGACACAGAGAGAGAGAGGGAGACAGAGACAGAGAGAGAAACAGACAGAGACACAGAGAGAAAGAGGGAGACAGAGAGAGAGACAGAGACAGAGAGAGAGACAGAGACAGAGAGAGAGACAGACAGAGACACAGAGAGAGAGGGAGACAGAGAGAGACAGAGACAGAGAGAGAGACAGACAGAGACACAGAGAGAGAGAGGGAGACAGAGAGAGAAACAGAGACAGAGACACAGAGAGAGAGAGGGAGACAGAGAGAGAGACAGAGACAGAGAGAGAGACAGAGACAGAGAGAGAGACAGACAGAGACACAGAGAGAGAGAGGGAGACAGAGAGAGAGACAGAGACAGAGAGAGAGACAGACAGAGACACAGAGAGAGAGAGGGAGACAGAGAGAGAAACAGAGACAGAGACACAGAGAGAGAGAGGGAGACAGAGAGAGAGACAGAGACAGAGAGAGAGACAGAGACAGAGAGAGAGACAGACAGAGACACAGAGACAGAGAGGGAGACAGAGAGAGAGACAGAGAGAGACAGACAGAGACACAGAGAGAGAGAGACAGAGAGAGAGACAGAGACACAGAGAGAGAGAGGGAGACAGAGAGGGAGACAGAGACAGAGAGAGAGACAGACAGAGACACAGAGAGAAAGAGGGAGACAGAGAGAGAGACAGAGACAGAGAGAGAGACAGAGACAGAGAGAGAGACAGACAGAGACACAGAGAGAGAGGGAGACAGAGAGAGACAGAGACAGAGAGAGAGACAGACAGAGACACAGAGAGAGAGAGGGAGACAGAGAGGGAGACAGAGACAGAGAGAGAGACAGAGCAAAGGGAGGGAAGGAGAGGGAGAAGGACAATGGGAGACAGCCAGAATAATAAATAAACATGTCTTTGGAGATCCCTGTACACATTCATTTATTCAATTACATGAGCTCCCAGCACCCTACTTTCTCGCTCCCTTTTTTTTTATGCTGTCTTCCTCCAGTGGAATATAAGCCCCTATAGGGCAGATAGGACTCTTTGTCTTGGTAATGGTTGGTCCTCAGCATTTAGCTCAGTGTCTGGCCCAGCCTGTTGTGACAGATCCTGACCTGGGTGACAGAAATACCTGGCCGGTTGGAGGCCACAAGAATTAGCTTTTATGGAAGAATGTGTTGTCCACATTCTCCTCTTGCACCTCAGGGGCCTCCAGCTGCCCGTGACCAGAGTGACCCTGTGGGGAGAGGAATGGGTTAGGTCAGACCCCAAATAAGTGCATTCCAGTTTTTGCATGTTTCCAAATGCCACCAAAAGCCAGACTGTGCTACTTTTTTAAACTTTCTTGGTTTGGATTTTTGATTTCCCACTATCTCACCTCCTCTAAATGGTGAATGAATGAAAGCATTGATTAAGCACCTCTTATGGGAGAGCTCTCTCTACAGGTTCTAACAGAAAAGCTGGAGAGTGTCTCCCCTTGTGGATGACATCCCCCCATTAGAGGGACAGAGAGAAGGCAGTTCTGGCCTGGGAAGACCAGAAGTCAGTGCAACCTGAACGCAGCTTAGTGTCAGGCCCTCTGCAGGAGCAGTGGGAGCACTGATTTGGCTACTGTTCCCTGGGAAAGAGCTGGCAAGTGATGGGTGGTAGGGAGGCGGTGAAGACCTGCATTGGTCTGGATGAATGGAAGAGACATAGACATGGTATAGGGACAGTGGAGTAGGCAGGTTGGTGCCCAACTTTCTGCCCTGGTACTTGTGGTAGTGGTGGTAGTAGGAGTGGTAACAGTGATAAAAGTAGCTGCAGAAATGACTAAGAGCAGCAGTAATAGTAGCAGCATCAGTAGCAGTGGCAGTAGTAGTAGTAGTAGTAGTGGCAGTAGTAGTGGTAGTAGTAGTAGTAGTAGTAGTAGTAGTAGTAGTAGTGGTAGTAGTAGTAGTAGTAGTGGTAGTAGTAGTAGTAGTAGTAGTAGTGGTAGTAGTAGTAGTAGTAGTAGTAGTGGTAGTAGTAGTAGTAGTAGTAGCAGTAGCAGTAGCAGTAGCAGTAGTAATGCCTTTCTCTCTGCCAGGAGAAGCAAGGTGTCCTTGTATAATCTCACATGTCCTTATATATTTTCTGACACCACTGTTGGTTTTTCATTACTTGGAGTCGACCTAAATCTTTTCATTTACTCACTCACTCTGCTCAGGTCGGCCCTGGGGCTGAGGTCCTCCATGGAGCACCTTGTCAACTTCCCCATGGAGGGAAGCATGATTTCTGGAGGTCTAGTCTAGGGACTGCTATTTTGTGGGAGAGCCAGGGCTACAGAAGCACAAATGTTGGGATTGCTGGTTGATTGTTGGGTGACACAGAGATCAAAGTCAGGGAGCCAGAGCTGGCAGGTGGCCACACCCATGCATGGGCATACCTGCCTTGAGTTGGGCCCACCCTCGATTGCTTTTCAGACAGACACATCTATAAGTGAACAACTCTTAGTCTCTTACTGTATATCAGTCCTACAGGAGGTACTGGGGGGAGGCACAGATCTGAAGGAAACTCCTCCCTGGTCCTCACAGACTTTCTTGACCTGCGTCCTTTGCAGGGGCTCGACAAAAGCGCCTGATTCCTGTCAAGTACAAGGCAATGAAGAAGGAATTCCCCAGCATTCTCCGCTTCATCACAGTCTGTGACTACACCAACCCCTGCACCAAGAGCTGGTTTTGGCCACGACTGGCCAAAGCCCTCTCCCAGCCCTGAGGAACTCTCCCTCAGATGTGATATCACCTGCAGCCTCACTCTTGGACCAAAGACTGCCTGAACTATGGGGAAGGGGCAAAGCCTGGTTTCCCTCTTTAGCCAAAACTACCACCTACAGACACAACTGATGTCTGTCTTACATACTATGTCTCATGTGCAGTCATGTTGGATTTCATACATGTAATACTTGAGATACATCATGACAGTAGGTGAGCCCTAGGGAGTTACATGAGTATCAGAGGCAGGTTTTGAACTCAGGTCATCCTGGATTCCAACCCTGCACTGTCCCCCCTACGCCATGATGCCAACTGGTTGAATAGCCCTAAAGAGAAAAGAAATTCTATGTGGCTTGTTTTAAAAGAACAAGTCCTGTGGATACCTTGGGGGGAAATAATGATGACTGTTTTCTTCTCTAAGTGCCTATAAACCACCCCTTTAATAGTCTTTTGGAGAACTTTACAAGGAATCAGGACCAAGCTCCTCAGTTCAGAGTTTGAAGCATCTACCTTCTTCCCCTTTCCTGAAAATCTCCATGCTGGCATCACCTCTCATTCCTCATGATTCTTCCAATTTTTTATAATTGTGTCCACAAATTATCTCATTGTTTTCAGGTACAATTCATCTGGGCAGCTGCGGGGTGGCAGAGTGGGAAAGGAAGATCTCTCTCTCTCTCTCTCTCTCTCTCTCTCTCTCTCTCTCTCTCTCTCTCTCTCTCTCTAGCTTTCTATTGTAAATAATTCTTCCTAACTAGGTCCAAAGCTCTGATGTTTATAGCCTCACAAGGACTTCAAGTGTTTATATTTAAGTTCAGCACCCTGGGACAAAGCCATGATCACCCTACCTTAGTTATACTTTATAAGTTCATTGTGTTGCATTTCAGTGCCTGAGGTGCGGTGATCCCTCAGCAACCCCTCATGTGAATAATTCACTGCCCTATTGTTGGTACCAACCATCCTATCCCAGCAGTGAGATACTTACTTTTTCCTCTACTACTTGAGTGAGTGGGCTCCAACTCAGAGAGCATATATTCTCTGCTTCTAGAACAAGCCTGGATTCCTCATTGGGGTAACCCAGGCTTTTCTTTGGCTACTCCATTAAGAGCTGAGAGGTAAAATGATAACTAGACATTTTTCTCTACCAGGGCAAGTAGCAGAGAGCAGACCCAGAGTAGGAGACCCAAAATGTGTCCTCAAAAACTACTGGGGAAACGAAAGAGAGAGAAGGGTCAGCTGGGCCAGTGGGTGGAGCAAGAGCCCACCTGTGACATGGTGGCTGCTGGGAGAAAGGAAGCTTCTTTTTTATTTTATTAGTCTTACTAGCTAAGCTCATTTGGTTCTATGCTGTTGAAGAACTATGAAAGTTCAAATTTCATCACCATGGTAGAAAGCCCTTGTTGCCCTACCTTAGTTGTGGCTCTGGTGGAAGGATTTTCGGGGGTGATTGGGGACCACATTGAGAACAATGTGAAAGCTGTCAGGAGGAGACCATGTCATCAGCAGCACTTGTTCTGAGGCATTCTCTGTATTTAAGCTGTTGGCTTCTGCCTTGTAAGAGCTGCCTCCTGGCTCACCAAGTCAGAAATGGGAGTTCTGCCCTCGCCCATGCCGGGGAGCTCAAAGGCTGGCTATACTGGTTTTTCTAATTAAGACTGGAACACAAGTGGACTGTAGATTTAAAGGAGACTACAGAATGGAATGGAAGGAGTCCCGGCTGAGGAGTCAGGAGCCCAGGTCCTAGCCTTGGCTTCAGAGGCAATGAGCATTTATTAAACAATCATGTGTTGGGCACTGTGCCAAAGACCATTCCCTGTTCTCAAGGAGCTTAAATCTATAAACGGACCTGGAGGGAGGGAAGAAAGGAAGAATAATGCCCCCCCCATGTAGGGGAATGGGGTCAAAGTCTGGAGAGTCAGCAACACAGCAAGAGCGGGGTGAAACATGGCCATCTTGGGCCTGCCCCCCAAAAGCAGGCACTCACCAATGGGAAAAGGGAGCTTTGGTGGTAAAGGAACACTAGAGGGAGAAAGAAAGTTCTAGGGAAGGCAGAAACGGTGGTAAAGTCCTTATGAGTAAGAAGTGAAACTGCCTGGATCTTTGTCCCCAAAATGGAGATTCCCAAAAGGAACTCACCAATGGGAAAAGGAGGCTGATGTGGCAGAGGCATATTGCAAGGTGAGAAACCCCCAGGCACCGATGCAAGCTCCAGGATGAGAGGGCAGCTAAGTCACTGTGACCAGTGATGTCACTTTGAATAACATTTTCCCTCCCTGGGCCTCAGTTTCTCCATTTGTAAAATGGTGTAGTCTTATGTTGGCCAGTGCCTTGGATAGAGCTGTGTCTGTTTTTAGGACTGTACAAATTGGGGAACCTTCAACTTGGTTCAAGCTGTGGTCACAAAAGCAGAAGGATATTGGTGGAACTGGTATACCTAAGGTTTAGCCAGCTTGGACTCTCACCTAAAAAAAAAAACTACTTCTGTTTTTGTCTCCTACATCATAGCCATTTCTGGAAAGATCCGCCTTTTCTTTGCCCCTCCCCCTGCCCCAAATGTAAAACTCTTTTATGAGAAAAATGATTAAGTAAAAGCCTCTCCTCCACTGAGCATAAATCTGGCAGTATATGTAACATTCTGCCCTAGCAGGCCCCACCTATTCAGAGAAGTAAGGTATGTGTTCCCAGTCTGACCTCCTTGTAGAAATATTTTCTTCTCCACTGTTGTAGAGACTTTTCACCTGCTTTTGGAAATAACATTAGATTCATTAAATGTAGGATGCCAACCTCTCACTTTACAGAAGAGGAAAAACTGAGACCTAGAAAGTTGAAGTAACTAATCATTCCTTCTGTGTATAAATGACTCCATTTACTTCTCAAAGCACTTTCTCATTCTTTTCTCACTGGACAGGGGGCTGCTCAACTCTGGCCTTTCTATTCCCAGGGCTCTTAGCATTCAGTAAGCACTTAATAAGTGTTTGCAGATTGATCTGTAAACAGTAGCAGGAGATTGGCAGGGAAGACATAGTTATAGGTGTTGGGCACTGTGCCAAAGACTTCACTTTATAGGTGAAGCCGAGTAGAAAATGGTGAAGACTGTATTATATACTTAAAATACAAAAGCTAAGCTGTACATTGTGACTGTTTGGGGCACCACGTACCATCCTCTGCCTGTTCTTTGTATATGGAAATGCTCTTTTGAGCTGGTGTTTGTCAAAGTCAGAATCAATTTTTTTAAGACTAATAAATCATTTAAAAATATATAGCGATGATAAAATGTAAGATGTGAGCAAGGTAGGGTAGAAATGGCCTTGGCCTCGGTGTCAGGGTGAAAAACCAGCTGTCTTTTTCACAGCACTTTAAGCAGGTCATGTCCTCATCACATAGAATAACCCTTGATCCCATCTGGAGAGGAAGTTACACCATTCCCAGTCTGAGGATTGATAAAGAGCCAGTGGTAGATGTGGCAGAGTCAGAACCTTTTCTGGAGTTCTCTGGCCCCTTGTCAGAGGCCTCAGTCCTCCTGGCCCTGTTTCTGCTCTCAGGGACTCTAGGGACCCATGTCCTCATTGACTGAGCGTAGGTGCTGGGGGGAAAGGGGTCCTGATTGGAGGGCAGCACTGTGTAGTATGATAGAAGGCTGTTAGTGCTATTAAAGTTTCTACAATGGCTTATCTGCCTGCTGTGTGTTTTCCCACCAAGTCACACCTGCTAGACAACAACACCCAATGGGTCTGTTATGGAAAACAGATTGGATTTGGAGTCAAAGGAGCAAAACTTGAACCCTGACTTTGCCACTTCCCACCCGTCTGACCTTCTCTGCCCTCTATATTCCTCACCATTAGCTGAAGGCGTTGAACCAGACAGATTTCTCCAAGGTTCTTCTAGTTCCAGTTCGGGGACTCCATGAGATAATGGGTTAAGCTGATGGGTCATGTGAAGGGTTTCTAGGTTGGTGCAGGTGATAGTAAGTTACCAAACTCCTTCCAGATAACATCTCCATACCTCAGACTGGGTCATTGCCAGGGTTCACTCTTCCTGGCAGATAGAATCAGATTAGAATTGGAAGGGGCCTTGGATACTCTTCTGGTTAGATCTTCTCGCTACAGAGGATTTAAAAAGTTAAGTGATGTAACCAAGGTCACCCAGCTTTAAGTGGCAGAACTGATATTTGAACCCAGGCCCTTCTAATTCCAAATCCAAGGCTCTTTTCGGTGGGCTATGCCACTTCCACATAGTGTTTTGATGAGATTCACTAACAGGGAAATACGCACGAGTCTGTGGAAGAGTAGAGGGTGTCCTGAGCCATGGGTCAATGGTCTCTACTGTGACATTGGCTACTTTGATCTCTATGATGAGGTCATTGTGAAAGTCTGGGCAGTTGAATCTGGGAGTCAGGATAAAGCATGCTTTGTGCTCATGGATATACTGTCCACCTCCACAAGCTCACAAGATGCCTTAGGATGCTTTGACATGTCTCTGAAACATGTGTGTTCATCCTTTGTTGCCAAAGAAGACCATGCAATCAGAGATATAATGACATGACCTGTACTTGACTTTGTTTTGAGTGAGGGAGGGCTGTGCAGGTCACCAGCCTCACTTCTCCTCCAGAGCCTTCTGAATCCAGTGGTCAGATATTCATCAGGACTGGAGATGACCCAGGATGAGGCAATTGGGATTAAGTGACTCACCCAAGGTCACACAGCTAGTGCGTGTCAAGTGTCTGAGGTGAGATTTGAACTCAGGTCCTCCTGACTCCTGCACTGGTGCTCTATAGACTGCATCACCTAGCTGCCCCACCCTCTAAAACGTAGTAGTGAGCTGAAAAATCTGGAAATAAAGAAGGGATGAAATCCCAACCCCAGTGAGGACCTGCTGCAGGTCTTTCCCCGGTGTTGGGGAAGGCCCATGGTGGGCTGGTGTCTCCCTTGGGTCCTCCTCCATACTATATGTCCTCCTTACCAACCTTTCATGTGTCTCAGGCATCTTGAATAGGTACCTGTCTCCCTTGGCAAATAGCTAATATTGACAAATGTGTCTGATCAATTCATCACTCTGGGTGGGGCCCTGATACTAGATAGGAAAGTTACACCCCTCAGTAACTCTGTGATGATGGGATTCATAGATTCCCTAAAGACCACAACAGGATTTCCACCTATTACTTTCAGAACTAAAATCAAATTGCTGCCCCATTGCCTCTGGAATTTACTCAAGATGGCAGAATTAGAACCCAGCAGGGATTTGAACAGGCCCTCTGACTTCCAATCTCAAGCCTTTCACCCCATATTACATACATGCAACATCATGGAAAACCAACAGGCACATTGTGAGGAAATGCACCAAAAAATCTTGAGCAGTCTGATGTACCTGGTGGCCCAGCTGTCAAGGTCCTCTTGGAAGGTAATTCTCTTCCCATCACCTGAGACTATGTCCCCAAGACCTCAATGCGGAGAATTCTTTCTAAGACAGGTTCTTTCTTTAGGGACAGGGAAGTTGGCCAAGCCTGATGGATAAGTCTAGTGGCCGTGATTGTTGAGTAATCTTGGAGAGATCCAGGAGAAGCTGGGTGACCACCCAATTTTGAGCCAGGAAGGGCTTAGGGGGCATCACTTCCTCCAAGATCCTTTAGTCCTGCTTTTGACTAGGGTGTCACCTAGTTGGCTTTGTATATATTTGTGTGTATATGTACATATATAAGGCTACATATGGCTATATATGTACATACATATAGATTTATATGCATACATTATGCTATATTTATTGTTATGTCTTTGTTTTCTCCCTAAATTGAATATAAGTTCCTTAAGAGAAGGAGTTGTTTCATTCTTTGTACTTGTATTTCCAGTGCCCAGCCCAGTGCCTGCCATATAGTAGGTGCTTAACAAATGCTTGATTGGTGGATTTAGGTTTAACCAATCAAATATCCTGGCTCTTCAGATCTGGCACCGATTTAACTTGTGGATTGGCTAAATGGCTGGTGGTATTGGTCTCCAGCTAAAGAAGGATTACCTAACAATAGACCAGGGTTTCCCAGCCCTGAGCTAGAAAGAAAGCTTCCCATTCAATGTCCTTCTGTGTGGCTAAAACTACCAGCGCTGTCCCCACTGCACACTCATGCCTCAAACAAAAGGACACAATGAATATACATGTCTAGTTTGGCTACACATGTTTATGACAAATAAAAATGAGGTCAATTAAAAAAACCAAACCAACAACTGATCATAGAGTAAAGGAATGAACTCAGAAAAGTGCTTCAGTCACATCCATTCAAAAGGAAGTCAAGGAGAAAGGGATTTGGAGAAATCAATCTCTTTTCATTCCCTGCCACACCTTTTGCCCCCATGCACCAATAACAGAGATGAACCATAGCCATAAAGAGCAGTCTTTATAACCCATCGATCACCCCTTTCATGTCTTCTCCCTTTGAACCTGGGCGGGGCAAGTCAACAACCGCCAACAGCACTATTACTATTAACACAGCTAGGTGGCTCAGTGGATAGAACTCTGGATCTGGAGTTAGGAAGTTGTTCTTCAGTTGTGTCCCACTCTTCATGACCTCATTTGAGGTTCTCTTGGCAGAAATACTGGAGTGGTTTGCCATTTCCTTCCCTAGCTCATTTTACATATGGGGAACTGAGGTAAACAGGATTCATTGACTTGCCCAGGGTCACGAAGCTATCAAATACAAAACTGCTCCAGTATCTTTGCCAAGTAAATCCCAAATGGGTCACAAAGAGTTCAATGCAACTGAAATTACTGCACAAAAACAAAGCCCTTAGTTTACTTACACTCATCACCTTAGTTCTTTCCCACCACAAGCTGGTTACACAAAAGATCACCATCAATAGCAAACAAGTTTATCCAAGCAAATAGGCAGCAGGAATTAACAGTAATTATACAGATTAGAATGCACTGAAGGGTACACAACAGTGAATGAACCCTTCATCTTTGATCAAGATGAGTCTCGGTTCAAACCAGGAGAGAAAGAGCAGTCTCACCCAGAGGTCAGTTACAGCAGTCTTTAGAATTTCAAGTAAGTTCAAACATGATGGGAACAGCCCATGGGCATCTGCCATTTAGAAAGACTCTACCCCCTGGAGTGTCCTGGGTTCATATGTCTGTCTCCTTCAAGAACTTCAGGAGCCTAATCTGTAAATTCGATACACAGGTACAGAGAGGCACATTCAGTATTCTCTCCAACAATCAGGAGTTATTTCTCTCTACCTATACAGTAGCAGGCAAAAGTCCTCTGGCTTATGTGGCAACTGAATTACAAAAACCTCACTCCATATGTAGTATTTGAAGAACCATGAGACTTAGAGGTTTGTAGTTGCCCTCTTAATTTTCACTATTGTTAAGTTTGAAATTGAAGGTGAACTGAGGGACAATGATTGAAGCATGGTCAGTTTACTAGTTAGGCTAGCAATAACCAATACATTGAATCAATGGAATCTCTTAATGACCAAAGATCCTGAGTGAGGGCTGACAGGATCTTTTAAAGTCCTTTAAAGTTATGCATGTTTTCCTTTTGATTGGCCTGACAGTAATATATCATTTGAACGTCCCCTGGCAAAAGTAAGACAATCCCCATTGGTAGCCCTAACCCTAAATTTTAATGGGGAGGTGGATTAAGAGTCACCTCAGCTCCTTCCCATTACTTCCTCATGGTAAAATAGGAATAATCTTATAATGATAGGATTAACCTGAAGCCAGGGTTGTATTCTGTACCTGCTTTGATTGAATCAATTTGAATTTGAGTTAAATGAGAGAGGTCACAAAAGTGGACAAAGCTCCATTCTTTTTACGAATGAGGAAACTGAGGCAGAGTTAAGTGACTTGCCCAGGGTCATGTAGTAAGTGAGTGTCCGAGGTCAGATTTGAACTCAGGAAGATGAGCCTTCCTGATTCCATTGACAAGTGGTTTAAAATACTCCTTGTGAAGAAACCTCAGATCAATAATAATATTAATAATTCAAGGTCGAAGTAAGCAATGAGAAGATAGGAGAATGGATACATCTCCTACTTCCAACATGATCTCTTCATCAGTCACATTCCAATGGAAAAAAATGATGATGATCTAAACAGATGTGACAAGAAGTCAGCCAAAAAATGTAAGCTTCTCTAGAAACTTCTTAATATGGATTTGTCCCCATGATTATTAAGGCTAAATCGTAGCTGGAGAGAAGTGCTCATTGAGAAATTAACAAATGAAACTGTCAGGAGCGGAAGACTTAAGATTGAACAGCTAGGCTCTTCTTGCCAAAAATGATGGACCGTATGAGTCAGCTATGAAAACTCTGCTCGCATAAGAACTTTAAAATCTTCCCAGTGGAGAGTGTCAGTGGCTTTTGAACCACTTGTTAAAAATACAAAAATGAATCGCCTTCCAATTAGTTTATAACAGCAACTGGTTGACATTGGGACAGGTAGAAATTTCCTAGCTGAATCTCACCAAGAGTAGGTAACATTTATATAATGTGCCGGGCATGTGATAAATGCTTTACAAATATAATCTCATTTGTTCCTCAGAACAACCCTGGGAGGAAGGTGCTCTTATTATCCCCATTTTACAGATGAGGAAACTGAGGCAAATAGCAGTTGAATAACTTGTCCAAGGTCACAGACAAGGTCATGAGTAAGTAAGTAAGCTGAGGCCAGATTTGAACTCAAAGATTTCCTAATTCCAGACCCAGCACTCCATCTACCATGCAAAAACTCTTTGAAAACATCATGAGTAGATAAGACTGAAAAAGGAACATCATGATTTAGCAAGTATAGGCCTCTGTTTGTATCTACACGTCCATCTTTGGAATCTTTCCCCTGTGACAGCCATTAAAATCAAGTAGTGGAATAGTCAACTTAGAATCAGGACTGGAATCCCTGTATCTCCAAGTTTGAGACCAAGAACATATGACTTAGCTACTGCACCTTAAGGATCATGGGATCTTTCCATCTGACTTTCAGCTGATTATCTCCCATAGGTATGGACAGTCTCTCCACCATTAGAACATAAGCTTCCTGAGAACAGGGACTGCCTTGCTTTTCCATTTGTACCCTCCCTTCCCTTCGTATAGTACTTAGCAAACAGTAAGCACTAAAGAAGAACCTTTTTTATTCATTCAATCAAAAATAATGAAGCATATTAAATCAAGTTCTCATTAAAATATTTTATTTTTTAGTGAGAGCAAAAAAAAAATTTGTATCATTAACAAATAAAATAAAAACTATGGAACTTTCTAAATGGGACCACTAAAGGATTTTCTCAATACAACCTAACACTTTTGACAAAATTAGATCATGGATTCGGACACCAGAGAAATTGCAAATAAATGTAAAATGTCTGAAACAGATACATCCATTATAGATCATAATGCAATGAAAATATTGATCAATTCAGGGAGCACAAGCAAAAGATACAAAATAAAATGAAGATGTAATGATGAAATGGAACATAGTGAGTGAGTCAAAGAATAAATCATAGAGACTATTAACAAATAAAAAATTATTATTGAAAGACAATGATCATGAGAGCAATACAAATATCAAATTCTTTAAAATTAAATTTATTCTCATTTTTTCTCAGTCTTTTAATTTCTATTTTTTTGTGTAACGTTTTCAAATGTACAGAAGAACGTGTACAAATGTAGGCATTTTTAAAATGTGCACGTAGGGGAGGGTTGCATGTTCAAAATGCTCTGAGGATGAGGTATCTGCTCAAAGAGTTTGGCACTCACAGGTTTAGGATGCAAGTATTCATTTGTGTGGCATGAATTACAGACTCCATAATAGTTCAAAGTAAGGATGTAACAGTGTGGAATGAGGTCACCTTTTTTAGAGGAGGAGAAACTTGAATGGCCTTGGAGAATTTGGATAGGCTTCTAGTTTCCTCTCCTAGGAGATGCAATATTCCCCTGAGACTCGGGCTTACTTTCTCTGTGTCTCAGTTTCCTGATCTGTGCAATGAACGGATTGGCCCAGAAGGCTTCCAAGGTTCCTTCCAACTCCAGATGTAGGCTCAGGTGATCTCTGGTTGTATGGTGACTCATCTGCTTTAGTTACCTGACCTCAGCAGCTCCTTCATTTTCTTCATTTTTTCTTTTAATTTGGAAACCAGTTCCCTCCTGCCTGAGCGTCTTCAAGAAAAGTTTTATCTTCAGAGCTACAGGAATGCAAGCTTCTCACTCTTCTCTCCTGTCTCAGGGTCAAAGAGTGTCTATAATTAGTCAGTGGTTACTAGGTGGGAATCTGAGCCCAGGATGGGAGGGAGGTTGCCAGCCGGAGGAGACAGGGCTGGGAGAGCCAGGGGTGGAAGGGTCCAAAGATCAAAGCTAGGGGTTGGCAGACAAACAGCCCATTTGCTCCGAAGCAGCAGTTCAAAAGCTAAGGGAGTCTGCATGGGAGCTAAGGTCAGGTGCCTTGGTACACTGAATGGCATACTTTCCAGGAAAAGCTCAGGCAGAGGCTGTGTCATTTCATGGTGGACCCTCATCAGCCCTACTTCCCAAGCCCCTTCTTTGAAGGTACCGCAGTACCACAGCACCGGATCTGACTGGCCCAATAGCTTTGTACTGTAAGTCCAATGGGCTGAGTCCAAACCCAGATACTTCCATCTTTTCCTATATAAACCAGGGCCCTGAAATAAGATCAGATATCTTCCTCCCATCCTATCACTCGCCTCCATGACCCTCCTGGATCCAGGAATTCATTTGCCTAAAAATATAAGTAGGAAAGAACATAGGAAACTTAGAGAGAAATGAGAATGTCCAAGGTTAAACATGCAAATGAACTTCTGACCCATTCAGGCTGATGGTATTCAGCCAAAGGTATTCATGGTATTAACTTCACAAGACCTGTTTTCAAGGTCAGTTTCCTCACTTGTAAAATGGGGACACTTGTACTATCTAATTTATTGTGAGGAAAACATTTTGCCAATCTTAAAGCACCGTACACATGGGGTTATGAATTATAAATAGCATTAATTGCAGAAACTAATCCTTTTGTGGGGCAGCAAGGTGGCACAAAACGGATAGCGCACTGGGCTTGGAATCAGAAAAATTCATCTTCCTGAGTTCAAATCTGGCCTCAGACACTTCCAGACACTGTGTGACCCTGGGCAAGTCACTTAGCACTGCTTGTCTCAATTTCCTCATTTCCAAAAAGAGACAGAGAAGGAAATGGCAAACCACTCCCAAAAGAGTCTCAAAGAGTCAGACACCCCTGAATAACAAACCACTCCAGTATGTTTGCTAAGAAAACCCCCAAAAGAGTCTCAAAGAGTCAGACACCCCTGAATAACAAAATCTTTTTGCGGGAAAGCCCGCAGCAGCAACAAAGGACCAGGAAATCTGAGTTCTGAGAAATGATAATTATCATTATTTCCTTTAATCCAACAGTCACTTTTTAAACTAAGACTCTTCATGGAGAGTATCATCAAGTCCACGCCCATCAGTAGAAAAGACCAAACTCTTTCCAGTTTCCTGCTGAGTGTGACTTTTGGTAGTGAACCAAAGCTGCTCCCCTAAGGAACTGCCAACTTTCTTCAGTTTCTCATACTGGAAGCCTTGGTTGCTGATTAACAAAGGAAACAAAAGTGGCTTTCTAGAGAATCTGGAAGGTGGAGAAGTTATTTTCCTCTTTGCTTGGAGGCAAAAAGAGAAAAGAAAAGGGGGAAAAAGTGGCCATTCTGCTCTCTGAATAAGCCTTCCAAGAGAATTCGGAACGGTCAGCAATTTGAGCCAACCACGCGGAGGCTGTCTGACTTCCCGATGACCTCAAAGGGCAGAGAAAGCAGGTGGGGGTGTGGTTCCACTGCAGTCCATTCCATGGTAACATTACTGGTGCTCGGAGACCTGGGGGTGGGCGGATGATGCGACTGGAATGAGGGTGGATCCCTCTGAGAGCATATGTGACTGTGCTCAGCACTGGAATCAGCTTCAGATCACATCTACCTTTTTTTTTAAATGTCTACAACTTTAATTACATATTTAATCCAATAGTAGAGGTCAGTGTGGCATGGACCTGGGTTTAAGCTCTGCCTCTGACATGCATCTCTCAGGGCCATCATTGGTGAAGGGAGCTGCCCCACAAGAAGCTCCCTGTACCCACGAATCACAGATGGAGTCCCTACAGGAAAATAATAGAAAACAAAAACATTGAGGTGAAGAATGTCTGGCTCCAGCCATCCCAACAAGCAGATCCATTCATATGGATAACCTGTATAGACTAGGAATGGACAACGATGTAGCCAAGAATTGAACAGGGAGAGGGGCGTGGAGGAATTGCTTGGTTTTTGGATGAGCCCAAGCTTCTCTCTGAAGCAGAGGCCCATCCTTTTAAAGCCACTCTCTTTCTGGTCACATTTCACAGCCGTGAGTCATGGAACTCTAGTGTCCGAAGGACTGAAGTGAAGGATCATGGAGGGCAATGAAGAAGCAGATGGAAGATACAAAGAGACCACAACACACTGTAAATGAGGAACTGTGCAGTCAAAGACAGGGACGATCACAAAAGAAGATGGACTGGTCACAGGGTGACTAGGAGGGATGACCAATGGACAGTCTGTTGAGGGCCAGGGTGGAGTGCAGTTTACGAGATCAGGATAGACCTTCGGGGAAACTGTTCTTTGAGACTGTGCTCAATGCCCCCTGGATGTTGCTGTCTCTGTGAGACAAACAAGAGAATTACAGAAAACAAGGGATATGTAAAATAGATGCCCTCTAGATTCACAGTCTTTAAGATAAGACTGATTAAATCACTAGGGCAGGAGACCAGCAGAATGCCACATAGGCTTGCAGTTTCTGTCTATAAATACCCTGACCCTCAAATTAATAAATGGAGTTGGTCTATCTTCTCCCACCTCCCCTGTCTTTCTTCTTCACCATATCAGCGAGCTGTGTAGGGATGTAGGCCGTCTACTACAACAGTCTCCACTCTACCAGCATCCACAGGATGCCAAGAAAACTTGAGAAAGGCCTCTCAGCCCTTTGGGTGCACACTCTTTGACAGTCAGGACATGGACAAAGGTAATGTAGGATAGGTGGGCATGGATGGATGGTGATACCGTTATGGAAGAGCTCCAGTTATGTTCTACGTGAAGTAACATCGTAACCTAACTAGGGAGTTTTTCCTAATAGGAAGGCCATGTGACACAGTGGATAGAGCTTGGTACTAGGATAATACCTCTCAGTGCTCTAGGAAACTCTCTAAGTAAGAGTTAGCACTTAGACAGCTTTGTACATGCATTCTCTTAGTTATCCCCATTTCACAGATGAGAAGATTGAGGCACAGAGAGGTACCGTGACTTGTCAGGGGTCATACAGCTAGTAAGTGTCTGAGGCTGGATTTGCACCTAGGCCTTTCTGACTCCCAGTTCAGTGCTCTATCTGCTGTCCCAGGCTGATTGTCATTTAGACAGAAGGTGCCAAGCAACATTGCGAGAGGGAGGTTCCGGTGGAAGGGAAATCCCAGGTTTAGACCTGGGCCGCTTTCCATTCTGCCCTGTCCACCTCTGGGTCCAAGCAAAACAAACTAAATCACTTTTCTTTAAGGCCTCAGGAGAAGGAGCCTCTCCAGGTGGCCAGGTGGCCTTTTCTGCCTTGCACAATGGAGGAAACAGAATGAGGAAGTGACAGGCCCAACTTTCTGTGACTGAAGGAAATGACAGCAGAGGCAGAATGAGGAATGGAGAGACCTTGGCTCCCAGGCCCTGACTCTCGTAAGTAGATCAAGGTCCAGATCGGCGGGTCCAGATCAGCCTGGCTTCCAAGGTGCAAGAGGACCATCAGTAACTACACAGGGCCTAAAGAGAAATCAGAGGGAGTGACCCGCCATTCGTCCTCCAGGAGCCTCCATGCCCTGCGGTTGGGTGAGGGGGCATCCACTTAACTTTGCTCAGTTCCCATGTATCATGGATCCTGCTACTAAGTTCATGTCTAAAAGGTCTGACCACTGGGTTGGGGTCTAGAGGGTCACTCCCAGCTCCTCAGGGCATGTCTGTTGTATGGGCTCTGGACTTTTAAAACTCACAAGGGCACCTAGAAAGGGAAAGAACAAACACCAAAGCCGAGGTCAAAGCCCTTTCACAGATCAGATGGTCTCAGAGCAAAGGACGCCCTGCAATCTCTCACCGGACCTGTAGTCACCCAATAAGGAGCGGGCCAAAGCAGCAATTGGTCACCTGGAGAAGTCTGGCTCAGTGCCTGGCACATAGTAGGCATGAGCTGAATAAATGCTGCTTGATTTTCTTTGACTCCAAGGTACATCCATTCCACGTCATCACAACTCTCCCAGAAGCAAGCTCAACAGCCTGGGGAAATGCCACCTGGGACACTCTATGCATGGGAGAGACATTTGTACAGATCCCCATTAGGTGAGCTGATGAGTATCTCAGGTAGCTAGGGGACACTAGAGTACAGAGCACTGGTTCTGGAGTCAGGAAGACTCATTTTCCCGAGTTCAAATCTGACCTCAGACATTTACTAGCTGTGTGACCCTGGGCTAGTCACTTCATCCTATTTGACTCAGTTTCCTCCTCTGTAAAATGAGCTGGAGAAAGAAATGGCCATCCACTCCAGAATCTCTGCCAAGAAGACCCCAAATGGGTTCATGGGTTTGCTGAGCTAGTCGTAAGTAACAACAAAAAATATTCCAAGGCAGATTTTGATCTAAGTCATCTGAGCTTCAGGTCCAGCGCTCTACCCAACACTGTGCCATCTGTCACTGCAGATACATAAAGTATAACATTTCTAAAGTATCCAGGTACAAAAAATGGCAGGTATGACACCTGAGGATAGTTCATATCAGATGTGGCCTCTAGGGTTTCTCTAAGGCACCCAAGGTACATGAAACCAGGGGGATGATAGTCAAAAGGTGACTTTCCAAAGTGCAAACAAACCTCAGACTTTACTGGAAACCAATGATAAATCTGCTTAGTTCCTTTACATCAGTAATCAGACTGGGAAAACCCTTCAGAGTAAAAGTCATCAATGACCCGGAGGCCTCCCCTTTCAGGTGTGTGCAGGTAATGTTAGGGGGGAGTTCTAAAGTGAAGGAAGGGTGGTGACTTACATGTCTGCCTTCACTTGTCTGCGACTGCCTTGTCAGAGTAGCACATAGAAATATCCACATAAGGAACAACTGCTCTAGATTCTCATACTGGACCTTCCAATCTTAGTTGGGTTATTCCTTATATTTAGAACTCAAATCTGCTCGAAGGCAATACAGTCAGTGGTGTGCTGGCAAATATTTAACAACCAGCTTTCTCAGGAATAAAAAAGGTACCCATTTTTAAGTTTAATGTTCATGAATATTTTTCCCCTTCACTTTCTTAAGCCTAGACAATCAACAAGACCTAATTCTCACAAAACATCAAGCCCTGATTTCTAACATGCTGATTTCTGATGTCTAACTTTAATAACTGACCCTCCAGTTGGGGTTGGCTCCCACACACTTCTGGATACAGCCCATGCCACATTCTGCAGCTAGCTCCAGAGGTTTGCTTGTAAGCACCAGATGCTACGCCTTCATCACTAGGAGTTGGCACATTCCTTTCTTAATCAGAAATCATGTCATATCATGGTGAAAAATACTGGAGAAGGGAATCCAGCTTGAGGTACGTGACAGAAGTCAGAAAATCAAGGCCTAAGCTTGTTCTTCTCAGTAAAAAGCAGTGACTCACGTACTCAATAGGAAAGCATATGTAGAACCTATACAGAATTGTATGCTGTCTTGGGGAGGGATAGGTGTGGGGGGGTTAAAATCTTAATTTTATGATAATGATTGTAGAACATTAAAAAATAATAATTAAATTATATTAAAAAAATAAAATTAAAAAAAAAGCAGTGACTCAAAGTTTGCCCAGGTGTGGGTTTGCTGAGGAGTCAGAGGTACTTTCTTGTCACTGCACTAACGGGGTTTGAGGTAGACACCAACCAGAGATAACAGGCGATAGAACAGTTGCCATTTCTCTGAACATGCAGGCATCTTGCCCAACAGAGGGGGAAACCCAGAGAAGGGAAACAGAACAGACAGGACCAACCAGATGTTTTCACCCACTCACAGCAAAATCCTAAAGCAGGTAAAGTCTGTCCTTGAGGGGTAAAACCCACCTTCTACCAAAACCTCTGCTCACCCCTCCAGGACCTGATTTCCTGAACTATTCTCCTAAAAAGAACTCTGTTTGATAAACTACCTCTAAGGCATTAATTGTAAATGACCTACTCTTCCCTTCTTCTAGTATTATTAGGGACCTCCTCTGATTCCAAGATCCCCCAAACACCAATTGCTTTGGAATTTGGGGTTATGAAGATTTAAGGACCATAGAGTGCTCACTTCAGGCCTGAAGAGACTTCAGCCACGTCTGGCCCTCCAGATCAGAGCACTAGCAGGTTCAGTAGGATGGACTGGACCCAGAAGTCATGGTTCACAAGCTCTGATGTAAGTCTGACCCATTCTTCCCAAAGGTGAACAGCATTGTACAATGGGAGGAACACTTCCTGCTCGAGAATCAGGGGACCCACCTCTGAGATTTGTTCCCTGTGTGAGTATCAGAAGGTCATTTAGCATCCCTTGTTCTCGGTTTCCTCAGCTGTAACATGAAGATGGGACCTCCTTCTAGGAGCTTTTTCTGACTGAGTCCAATTTTTATTAAGAGGCTTTGTTTTGTGAAGTTTGGATTCAGTCAAAGGGCTACACTTGAGGACCTAGAGGGACATATGAAGCCTTGAAGCCACAGGTTCCCCACTCTTGGTCACTAGATCATCTCTAAAGTCCTATGAGCTTCTGATCCGATAAGATGGAGGCCCAAAGACTTGTCCAAGGTCATGCAGATAGCAGGCAACAGTCAGGACTCAAGGTTAGGGCCTCCAACTCCCTCATTCTCTACTCTGGAGCAGCCATGAAGACATTAATGTTAAGGAAATTCCTAAGTTGGGCAGAGCGGAAATTTGTCAAAAAGGTCAATTATAATACTAGGTTTCAAAGGCAGATCACATGACAAGTTGGATGGACAATAAGAGAGTTTCAAGGGGAAAATGGTCAGTGGAGGTTTCAGGGAGTGGTTGCCTCTAGTTCTTCAGTTATTTCTAACCCTGTGACCCTATCTTGGCAAAGAGACTAGAGTGGTTGGCCATTTCCTTCTCCAGCTCATTTTACAGATGAGGAAACTGAGCACACTGGATAAATGGCCCAGGGTCACACAGCTACTACGTGTTGGAAGCCAGATTTTTAACTCAGGTCTTCTTGACTCTAGGAGCAGTACTCTATCCATGGCACTACCTAGCTTAGGGTAGAGCTTAAAGGATGACTGATTTTAACTGATGGATGGAAGAGGAGAGAGCTTTTAAGGTGGATATCAGGTGGTGTGGAGGTAGTAATTCACATGTTAACAATCCTAGTTTGGCTGAAATGAATAATTACAATTAAGTAATGAGAAAGAAAACCAAAGAGGCAGAATCAGGTCTGGAAAGGCCTCCAGTACTAGACTTCGGAGTGTGAGCCACATCACATGCTTGTTAGCAAGCGTATAAAGTGGTGTTTTAAGATGATTTATCAAGAAGGAAACTATCAAGAGCAGGGATATTGCTGCAACAGTTACGCAGGAAGTGATGAAGTTGGGCTGTTAGCTGTGGAAATAAAAAGGGAAGGGTGGGTACAAGAGATTCATCAAACCTTAAGTGCCAAGCACTGTGCTCCAGGCCCTGGGGAAACAAACAAAAAAAGGCAAACAAAATAGCCCCCAACTTTGAGGATCTTACATTGTGTTTAAGGATGAGGGTGGGTAGATGCAGTATGTACTCAGATGTGTAAATATGAAGGAGGGAAGGAAGGAAAGAAAAAATGATGGAAGGAAAAAAGGAATAAGGGGAAGGAAAAATGGAAAGGACAGAAGGAAGGGAGGGAAGAAGGAAAATGGGGGAGTAGAAAGGAGAAAGGAAGGAAAGAAGGAGGAAGAAAGAAGAGAGGGAGGGAGGGAAGGAGAGGAGAGCCCCAAGACCTGGGAGAACTGGAGAAGGCTTTGAACAGGAGAGAGCACCTGAAGTCACCTTGGTGGAAGCTAAAGATACCAGGAGCTTGGAGTGAGAATGGGGAGGCCAGTGCAAAAGCTGTTTTAGCCACAATCCTAGTCATGTTCCCAGGAAGGATGAGAAGGGGGGTGACCCTGTCTATTATGCTCATTCATCCCACTGAACAGAAACCTTGAGGAAAGGTTAAGCTTTCTATCCATCAGGTTAGTTCACCTCTCTGTTGTATCGGGGTGTGGGTTATTGTGGTTTGAGGAAATAGAATCAGCTGGTGACTTGTGCTTCCTTTCTGAACTTGCTGCATTCCAGGGATCCCTAGTGATGTGATATTTGTCACAAATGAGTCACCCCTGAAGAAGCAGACACATATACTTATCCATACAATGCTGTGCTCCTAGTGAACAATCAAGAAACACAATAGACAATGCTGAATGAAATCCTGTCTTGATACCAGGCATGTAGGAGCTGGCAAGAGCACGAGCTTACACAGTGCTGCTGATCAGTCTTGTCTGACTCTGAGACCTCATTTGGGGTTTTCTCGGCAAAGATACGACCACCTTTCTCAGGCGGTACAATTCCCCACAGTGCTCCTCCTGTGAATGGGTACAGAAATGGAGACATCACAACTGAGTTCTTACGTGATGCCTGACTTACTTCAAGGATGGCCATTCTGAAGAGGAGAGTGCAGGCGCTCTGAACTTGGGACTTCCAAGCTCAGCTCAAGCAATATCTTCTGCATGAAGCTGTGCCGTTACTACAGTTCTCCCCTTCCTCTAGGGTGGCCTTGCATGCTTCCTGTGTATTCATGGGGTCTTCATTCTAGAACAAAAACTCCTTGAGGGCAGATAATACTCTGATGGACATATCCCCAGCACCTACTGGGCACATGGTGGTTGATTATGGTTCCTCCTCCCAAGCTTAGACCCCAATAAACATGGGAGGAAAGAGAGGTTCCCTCCCAGCTGGTGCTTTGTCATCTCTGTCCTGTCACGAGCAGAGAGCTCCAGACTCTTCTTACCTCAGCTAGCTCCTCCCTTCTGGAGCTAGGGAAATGCACATAATGGCCAGCCTTGCAGCCACCATACAGCCCTGGCATCTCCTTTAGCTGGACCATAGCACTCATTTCTTGGGGCACACCTTCTTCTTTTTCTACCACTACCTACAAAAGCCCTGATAGTGGGAGGGACAGACAGAGAAGGGTACCATACTGGACACAGACTAGCAAGCTAAGGAGAAAACTCATAAGCCAATTTAGTTGGAACAGGGCCCAAAGGGAAGTGGATTACATTGGGAAGAGTCTCTTGGATCCGGATTGTAGGTGGCTTTAAATGAGTTTGTGCTTTGTCCAAGGGATAATAGGGAACCTTGTAAGATCTTTGAGCAGGGGAATGGCCTGATCAGATCTGTGGTTTAGTAACGTCACCTTGTAGAGATGTGTAGAGGACAGATTGGAAAAGGGAAGAAAATGGGTACTGAAAAACCAATCAGGAAGTGCTTGGTCACCTTGAAGAGAACAGTGTCAGTAGAACATAGAGAGTGGATGCCAGACTGTAAAGGGTAAGGGGTGTGTGTGTGTGTGTGTGTGTGTGTGTGTGTGTGTGTGTGTGTGTGTAGTTCTTGGAAAGTTCAAAGACACAAAGGAATGAATTTCTTATGTTTGAATTTCAGACACCATGGCAGGTTAATGAAGGTAACTTTGTACAGACGGGAATCTTTAAAAAAAAAAAATTCCAACATGTGCTTTTACATTTTATCGATAACTTCAGTTTCGTTGTTTTTCAAGTCATTTTTCAGACATCACCCTCTCCCCATCTTGTCTTCCACTGCTTCAGTTCTTTCTTGAAACAAAGAAAAATTTGAGGAGAAACACAGACACATTGCCTGTATCCCATTGTGGACAGAGTCTTCTGGGAAGACAGTGTGGAAAAAAACCAGCCACCTCTGAACCCCCACCTTACTCCCTGCGTGGCCTTTGTTTGTGAGACGAGAGAGTTGGAGGTCATGACTCTCTACAGCCACAAGCCTGGGCTCCTAGGATTGTCTGTTGCTGTTCAGTTGTGTCCGACTCTTTATGACCCCATTTGGGGCTTTCTTGGAAAAGATTCCTTCTCCAGATTGTTTGACAGATGAAGAAACTGAGGCAAACAGGGTTAAGTGACTTGCCCAGGGTTACACAGCTAGTAAGTCTCTGAGGCTGGATTTGAACTCATGAAGACAAAGTCTTCCCAGTTATTCCAAGCCCACTGTGTCACCTAGCTGCCCTAGGAGGGTGTCAGAGAGGGTGGGTTTCACTACTTTCATGGGACCCAAATTAGTCATGTGGGCTCTTCCTCCTCTTGGTCTTTCTGCCTACGTGAGCAACCTTCTCTCGTTCTCCATTGAGATGTCTTCCCCAATGTCTCTGGATTCCACACTTTATCGACTACTCTTCCCTTATGGTGACATCTCAGTTTGTTCAGCCATTGTCCCAATCCATCAGCAGTACACAGACAGCCTGTGCTTGTTCAGAGCAGGGCAGGACAGGAAAGCTCTGGACAGATGACCTAAGCCCCCAAATCCCCTCTGCCATGAGGCTCCACTGGACACGCTGGCCAGTTCCCACTAAGAGATTCAGCTCTGGTGTTCCTCTTTCCAAGTGCATTTTATGGGGAGACACCAAGTCTGTTGGAAGGGACATGTGGAAAGGACCAACGCAAAGAATTTAGTATTAGCTAAGTCCTGCCAGGGACACAGATGGGCTGGGTGACTGGAAGTCCCTTCAGCTCTTAGCTCAAGGCAAGACTCTAACTCTCCTGTGCCAAGGACATCCCACCAGTCTGGGGCCTATTCCTAAGTGTCCATTATCTGCAAGGTAATCACATACAACGACAACTGCAGCCTGCAAAGCAATTCCTATTAACTGAGTCAGTCCAGCGTTAACAAAGCACCCAGGAACCATGCTAAGCCCCAGGGGATGCAAATGAAAGTAAAAACAGTTCCCTCATGGAGAGCACAGTCCATGCAAACAACTCTGTAACAAAGAGGATATAGATAACATTGGAGATATCAACAGGAGACTAGACTTAAGAGGTGTTGGAAAAGGCTGTTTGTAGAAGGTAGAATTTTATCTGGAACTTAAAGGAAGTCAGGGAAGCTGGGAGGCAGAGGTAAGGAGGACATTCAGGTGTGAGGGAAAGCCAGTGAAACTGTCCACAGAAGAGAGAGCATCTTGTTCTAGGAGTAACATCAAGGAAGCCAGCAGTGCTGGATCAGAATGTAGGTGTCTGAAGACGCGAAAAGCAGAAAGAGGTCAGCTTTGGCTTTAAAAACCAAACACAAGATTTTAAAGTTAATCTTGGTGGTATTAGGGAGCCACTAGAGTTTACTGAACGGGGAGGAGACATTTGTGACCTGGTCGGACCCAAGCTTTAGGAAGATCAATTTGACAGCTAAGTAGAGGATGGACTAGAGTGAGGAAGGATGAGAGGGAAAGGAAAGGGGCATACACAAGAGATGCCATGAAGGTAGACTCAAAAGGATTTGGCAACAGGTTGGATTTGGGGCACAGGGTGGGCTGAGAGCATAAGGGGTTAAAGATGGCACCCTAGGTTGCTAGCATGGATGGCTAAGAGAATGGTAGCGCCCTAGCAAGCAACAGAGAAGTTAAGAAGACAGGGGAGTTTGCGGGGAAAGACAATGAGTTGTTCTGGACTGGTTGAGGTTAAGACATATAGGGGGTATCCAGTTTGCATTGTCCTAGAAGTAGCTGGAGATGAGAGATAATTGAATCCATAGGATGTAATTAGATTGCCAGGCTAAGAGATCATTGTTAACTTCTGAGAGAGCAGTTTCGGTGGAATGAGGAGGTCAGAGAATTAAGAGGAGAGTATGAAAGGAAAATCTCTCTTGTATGTGACCTTCTCTCAAGGATGCTAGGCACAAAAGGGAGAAAATATTGGAGGACAGCTAGTAGGGATGGATGACAGATCAAGTGAGGGTTTTTCTAAGCATAGGCTCGTAGAAAGTAGGGAAGCAGACAGCAAACAAAGAGAGACTGAATTAGTGAGGGAGGAGGAATGATAGCAGAGGCAAACTGCAAGAGATGGGATGGAACGTGGTGCATGTGGTCAGACCACCTCCTCAAGTGATACAGGAATGAAGGAGGAGATAATGGTGGCAGGCATCTGAGTGATCTGAGAGGAGGAGGATGGGAGATGACAAGTGGGAGGGAACTCCCCACAAAAGACCTCCATTTTTCCTGAATATTCATATAACTAGAATCAAGTCAAAGCGGCAGGGCCTTGCATGTGACTCCTGGTGTTTGTCTTCTTAGAAGCATTACTAGCAACCAATAACAGATAAGAAAGTGCCTGCCCTCAAGGAATTTATCATCTAGTTGGGGAGCTAGGAGATAAATGCATATTTATTGATATGTGGTTGAATAACTGTATAAGGCAGTTTTTACTATACATCAAATATCTGGGCAATTGCCCTCCAATTGTTGGAGGAAGATGGGACAGTGAAGAGCTTGAGGGACTTTGGGTGACTGTCACAGTATGGCTGGGGTTAACTCAAGGGCTTGGGGAAAGATCCTGAATGACTGCCTTGGGTGGGGTGGAGAGCTGGGCTAGGGCTTGGAAGTAGGTATTACAGACAGAGATACTTAGGGGTTAAGACCATTCCTGTTCAGCTGACATGAGCTAGACTTGGTCAGATGAGAAATCAGTATTCAGTGTAGGCAGACAGCAGGATTCAGAGAACACAGCTGGGAATGAAGTCAGGTGCATCTTGTCAGAGCTGAGTGAGGAAAGCTGAAGGCAGTTGGAGATTTAGTTTTAAAGGAGAGAGAGGAAGGACAGAAGGCAAAAGGAGGGGGGAAATGGATAAGAGCCTAGTCAGACTTTGAGAGTTTATGTCTTTATCCCAGGCAATATCCTGAGAGAGACCAAGGTAGATTTATCTGACAGTGGTACAGGAGGGAGATGTGTGTGGTGGGTGGACCAGTGAAGGGGTTAGTACACTGTAGGCAGATGGTGAGGATCTGGAGAAAGGGAGACAGCAGACGCTGGAAGCTGACCTTGGCCCTTCTCTAGTTTAACGGTCCTTCACAGGCAGCTTGCACCCTCTTCCCCTTCCCCTCCTTGGTGGAGGCTCACCATGGATCTCTCCTGGGCCCTTCTCTCCTTTCTTTCCCAGGTCTTCACTTACCACCTCCATGCAGATGAACTTCCAACCCTACATCCTGAGTCTACAGTTCTCTTCTAAGCTCTACACTTACAACTCCTCCAGTTTATAGGACCTTCTCCACTTGGAATTTGCCACTGTAATCTAACATATAACAAGTCTCAAACTCTCAGAGGCAGTTACGGATAGGCAGGAAGCCTCAAGTTGTGTAACCCTTGGGCAAGTCACCTAACTTCCTCAGTTTCCTCCCTTGTAAAATGGGGTTAATAATAGCACCTACCTCACAGGAGATGTTTGTGACGGGCTTTGCCAACCTTAAAGGACTGTATCAATGCTAGCTATTATCTTTCCTTTTTCTGATTTCAAAATAAAGCACCAGGTGGTCTGTATTAGGCTCAGCGTTAACATTTTCGTCTGTGACTTAGACGAACAGTTAGCATGCTTTGCTAATTCAAAGATGACACAGAACTGCATGTCAGTCAGCAACTTTCAGGCAAGGACCCACTTCGACTCTAAAAAGATGAAATTTAATTGGAATAATGGAGTCAATAAATTGACTTCAGAAGTAAGTACAAATTGGTGGACTCCTGAGGGGCCAGCCAGTTGTCTGACAAAGCAGCGGAGACTTTGGTGGACTGCTGGCTCTAAATGAGCCTGAGGGATGTGAAATGGTAGCCCTGAATCCAAGCATTAGGGTCCAGGAGCAGGGGGTAACTAGTCACTCTGTCTGAAGAACTGTATTGCAGCTTTAAGCAAGGAGAAGCTAGGGAGCCTCCGAAAGAGGAGACTAAGCATGGGCCAAGGGCCCCAGTCACCTGAAGAGCTTTCACCCGAAGGGCATGGGGTCTTGACAGCCATTTCTAAGCCTTCCTTAGGACAGTATCAGGCTTCTTCTGCTTGGCTCCAAGTGGCAAAGAGGCAAATTTAGGTTTCCGAGGAAAATGTCCTTGTGAAGATCTACTAAAAACTAAAATTGGCTGCCTCGGGAAGCAGCGATTTGCCTTTTACTGGAGACTTTCTGGAATACTGCATAAGGGATCCCTGTTCAGGTAGGGTGTACTGGACGATCTCTTCTCCAGCAGTCATTCGGTGACTTGTCAGAGGGAACACCAGCTTCCACATCGTGTGGTCTCATCTCACTCATTCCCAAGGCCCAGCGGTCCTCCTGCCCCCACTAGAAGGCCTCATCACCTTTGTTGTACCCTGTCATTGCTATTAGCCTGTGATACTACAATAAACTCTTAATTTTTTTCACTTTACTTTTGTTGTGAATAGACAATTAAAACGAACATTTCCGAATACGCTGCAGAACAAGAGAGCGCTGTGGAAGAAAAAGAAAGCAGTGACCAAGCAAACTTCCCACCTCCTGACAAGGAGGCGCTCTGGAGCCAGCTGATCTGGGAGTTTGGTTTGTGTACAATTACTAGTTTTTTCTTTAAGTGGGGAAGGACATTCTTGATAACTGAACACAAAGCCCATGGCCCTGGGCTTGGATTTCTTTATAAAAACGTAACTCAACACGCAGCTTTCGGACGTTCCGGCCTCTTTTGGGGGGAGGGGAAGCCCATTGCTCTATTCACTCCCCCGGCGGCCCTGGTCTCGTCGGCTCCCAACACCCGGCCGTGTCTCGGTGTCGGGCCCTCGGGCCACGTGCTGCACATGTGTGCCGGCTAGGCCCGGGCCCCCAGCGAGGCGGGCCACAAGAGCGGGGGAGGCCCACCCTCTCTTCTGACACCGGGGGAAACCGAGGCGCAGGGAGGGGCCCGGGGTCACGTGGCCGTGAGGGGCCCTGGCGGCCCTCCCACCGCGGGGGCAGGCGGGTTTCCGGGGCCGAAGCCCCAGGGGTAAAGGCCGGGGCCACTGAAGAAGGCCCACATCGTCTCTCTCTTCCCGGGGTCGCGAAGCGCAGACCTGCCCAGAAGTGACGTCATGGGACCGGCAGGCGACTACTTCCTGCCCCGCCCTCATTTCCCCTCTCCCTTTCCCCATTCCACCCGTCACTTTCCGCCTCTTCCTCGCAGCAGGCATGAGGGAGGGGCCGCGGCGCCCTGACGTCACGCCGGAAGTCGCCCGGAGCCGGGCGCGGGTGGGGCTGGGGGTTTTGAAGGAGGAGTTCTTGGCGCTCTACGACGCGCGCCCGCCTCGGAGGCGGAGCTCCGCGTGACGGACGAACGGCGTGGCCACGCCCTCCACTGGTTGGGCTCGGAGGTTCACTGCCAGGGGGCGGAGCTTCGGGAGCCATGTTGAGTGTGGCCTTACGGTGCGCTTGCCGGCTACAAGGGTGCGTCTAGTGTCGTCCTTCCCGCGGTCACTCCTCTGCGGCAGCAGTCATTCATTAGGCTACGCCTCCCTGTGGCGAGCGGACTCTCCCCAGCCCGCTCTCGGAGCCCCAGCCCGCGGACGGGACACACTCAAGATGACGGCGCGGGCGGGGCGGTGACGTCATCACGCCGCCGGTCGCCTCCGCGCGGCGCCGGCGGCGGGCCTGGCAGTTGGGCGGGGCCGCGGGGCGGGGCCGGGCGGAGGCGCGGAGTGAGGCGCCCGCTGGCTGCTGCTGTCACTCCTGCTCCGGCTCCGGCTCGGCTCCGGCTGCCGCCCCGCTCCACTTTCTGTCCCCGGCGTGCCTGAGGGCGGGGGCGGGAGGAGGTCTAGGAGGCCCGGGCGCAGCCGCCATGGCCGAGGATGCGGGCGCGCTGCCCTGGTCCATCAACAGGGACGACTACGAGCTGCAGGAGGTGATCGGTGAGTGCGCGTGCGCGGGAGCGGGCGCGCGCCGGGGCTCGGGGGCGCGCGCGCCCCCAGGTGCTTCTCCGCCCCGCCCTGCGGGGCACCTAGGAGGTGCTGAATAAAAGCTGGGGCTGGGCTAATTAGCCGGAATTGAAACTGACGTCTGGGGGGCGGGGCGTGAAGAAGCGTGGCGCTGGCCCGGGGGGCGTAATGTAGGCGCCTGCATCTAATAGGCGCTTGCTGCGTACCGGGGCTATGAGCGCCCTCAGCTTGCAGTCCGGACAGGGAGACTGCCGGCACCCCCGTGGGCTCATCGTGCCACATCAGCATTTATTGGGCGCCTGCTGTGTTCCAGAGCCTGTGCTAAGTGTGGAGGCGCAAAGAAAGGGCAGAGGCAGCCCCCGTCTGCCAGGAACTGACTCCAGGGGAGGGGTCCTCGGCGAGCAGCTGCGGGAGAGCTCCTGCAGGGCAGTGCTCAGCCTAGTGCACACAGTTGGTGCTTCATAAATGCATGCCGACTGTCTGGCCTTGGGATTTCAGGGACTCTTCCTCCTGGGACAGGAGCACCCCCCAGCTTTGCCCCTTTTGTCTTTGAGAGCTGCGAAGGGCACGGAATGGGGGCTGGAGGGCATGGAGGGGGGGCTGCCAGGCCCGCAGAACCGCCTCTGCGCAGGGAGCTGGGGAGGGTCTGCAGGTGAGAGCACACACAGGGTATGGGGGGGCACTGGCAGGGCCGGTCCAGGAGCAGTGGAGGGTCTGGTGTCAGGACCCCCGGGAGGCCCAGAGGACGCAAGGAGTGTGGGACAGGTGAGATGGGAGAGGCCCGGCCCTCCCCAGCGCCCTGTGCCCAGGTGGGAGCCGAGGCCCCTCCAGGAGGCAGCTGGGGGTACCTGGGGAGGCGACTCTTGGTGCGGGTGGGCCCTGGATTGGCGTTCCCTGACCTGCTTCTTCCTTTCCCCTGTGATCTTTCCTGGAGGCCCTGCAGAACTGCCTTTGTCCTGCCTGGCAGCACCCTGTCCCGACAGCTCCAAGCAGCACCTCGTCAGGGAAGCCCACGGTTGGAAAGTGAGGGTGGAAGGGGTTTTAGAGCAGCTGGGGTAGGGACGGGCGGGTCCCTCTGTCAAAGTGCCAGTCCTACAGCGAGGACCTTTCTCTAGGGGCGGACCTCCTGGCATCACCCGTCAGTGTTTTGGGGCCTGGGTCTGCCCCCACCTGGTTAAGGGCCCCTGCCCCGGGCCCTGGCCATCCGACCTGAGAGCTGATTAACAGCGCTCTGGTTTTGGCACGCCTGTAGATGACAGGACACTGACAATTCATCTCGTCTCTGCAGTTTGGAGTTAGTTTACTTCAGCCAGCATTATTAAGTGCTTACTCTGAAAAGTGAAAGTCTTGCCCTCAGAGAGTTTACGTTTGAACCGAGGAGAGCACAGAATGTCAGCAGACATGTCCGTGAGGGAGAGAGGAGAGCAGGAGGGATTCCTAGAGGAAGCCAGGGCCCTGCAAGGTTCAGAGCTGAGGCAGAGGAGACTGCTCTGAACAGGCTTTCAGGCTGGAGCTGAAGTCTCTGGGGAAAGGTCCACTATTGACCTGCGAAGGTGGGCAGAGCCTCTGGAATCCACTGAAGATGCTTGCTTGGTCACACACCTGCTGGGGTCTCCTGTTCTGGCCATTGTCCTCTCCTTATCAGAGCCCACAAGAGATAACAGCTCAGGAATGTGTAGATAATGAACCTGTCTCCCAAGATATGGGTTCTGAGGATTTGGTCTGCTGTGCAGCAATGCTGCCCAGAGGACAGGCTTGGGGAGTGAGGGTTTTCTTGTTTTCCCTTTAAAGGACTCTTTCTGAGGAGTCATAGGATCACAGAGCCCAAGCTCATGGCAGTACTCTCAGCCTGTGTAGTGCAGCGCCTTCATTTTACAAATGGGGTAACAGAATCCCCTTAAGTTCCACCACCAAATCACAAGCATCTATTTTGAAAGTTTCCATTTCACATACCTAGTATAATACTGCTCGTGAAAGGCACTGCAGTGTCATAGGATCTGCTGGGTTGGAGGCCGAAGAAAGCTACATCGAATGTCAGGTTCCAGCCCACAGCAGCCCCTCAGTGGGGACAGCCCTGGCATTAGAGCCCTCAGAAGGGTCTTTGACAGAGGTGGAGTTGTGTTGGCCTAGGTGGAGTTGGCATTTGTTCTGTCCTGTGTGGGTCTCCTTCCCAGGCTTTACCAGAAATTTTTTTCTTCTACCTTTTCCCACAGCAAAAAGGAAAATCACTTCTTATAGAGCTGTTAAAAACAGCTTTTAAAAGAAATCTGAAGTGTGTGAGTTGAAAAAAGTTTTGGTGAGCAGAGGCCTCAGTAAAGCCAGCGGGTAGAATCTGCCATGTTAATGCTTTCCTCAGTCTCCACCTCTACCGTCCTTCACTTCTTGGTTAGGCTTCTGATTCCATTGGTATTTGGGGGACAAATATTGGAATGCAGCTCTTGATTGAACATATGTTAAAATATGGTGGAGCAGATGTGTTTCTGCACCTCAGATGGCTTTTTTCCTTTCTCTCTTTCCCCTTCCCCCATATTCCTCAGGACTTAATCTTGCCAGCAAATGCCTCTGGCCATGTGGTTTAGCAATCTTGTAACACTCGCATATTTGGAGACTGTTAATGCGGATTGGAAAATTGCTAATTCATTTTCTTTCTGTGTGTGATTCTTTCTGATGGATTGAGGGATTTGGAGGGGAGATGATGGTTGGGCTGTGTCAGGCAGAGCCAACAACTTAGGTCTTCCAGAGAGCCGTGCTCATCCTCCAATTTGAGAGGAACCCAAAGAAATGTGGAGTGTTTACCCTCAGCCTAGGATTAGAAAATTGTTCTCTTTGAAAATGTCTTCAGCAACGTGACTCACCTTGAGAAGCAATCCCCTGTTTTCTTCTTTTCCTTCTCTGTTCTTCAGTAGGAGCTTAATACATGCTTCTTCAACTGATTCATTACCCACAAATATCCCCTTTGAGATCTCACTTTTTTGCATTCCGTGGGCTTCAGGTCCATCTGAATGGCAGTGAGATGCGGTGATGATGCCTCCCACAGGGACGGTGGTGGCAGGCTCAAATGGAAAGGGGGCTCTGATCTCAGTGTTGGAAAGTGTAATCTTATCTCTGGTTTTGGATGTTTTTGTTAAATATTGTCCACTTACATTTTCTTTTGGTTCAGGCTGGCTGCAGGCTGGGGAATAACCCTGTTTGTTGGCCAGTTATCTCTGTATGCAGAGCACCTGGATTTTTTTTAGTGTTTCAAGGAATTTTTTTTCTCTCTTTATTGTTCATGCTCTTGAGTAGGTTATAGGAACTTGTTTCAAAATGGTGACCTTTCAAATAATAGAAATGTACATTATTTTGCTTTGTTAGGTTCCGGTAGAGGTAACTGGTTGTGCAATATTTAGAATCCTTGATCTGGAGTCAGGAGGAGTTAAAATGTGACTTCAGACACTTCCTTGCTGTGTGACCCTGAGCAAGTCATTTAATCTCTGGCTGCCTCAGTTTCCTCAACTGTAAAATGGGGATTATTAGTGCCTACTTTCCACTGTTGTTTTGAGTATCAAATGAAATAATGTATGTAAAACACCGGACGTATAATACGGTAGGTAGGTAAGCACACAGTTAATGTTTATTTCTTCCCTTTATCCTTCAGGTGATATCTTGGGAATCTTTATGAATGGAGGGGGTGGGTCTTTGCTACCCTTTTTCTTCATTGTAATGCAAAACCTTGTTGCAAATGTAAAAATAATCCATGCGGAATTTGTAGTTTTGGGGGGGTGTCAGATGGAGGGAATCTATGTCTTTTTGGATTTGAAATTGGGTTCAAGTTTAGGAGTTTAGTTTATTTGGAAACCAAGGGTGCCACTCTGTGTCTTACAAGCCAAAACACGAAAGTATTCAAGTGTTACCTCTAATGGAGTTTCAATAGAAGATACCTTCATGGTCTCTAAAAATAAATCTGGAGTCTGGAACAGGAGGTTTCTGGCTGCCTCTAGTTGGGCATTTCTAAGAGTTTGGAACATGGAAAGGGATCCCAACATGCTAGCTATATATTTTTTTAATTATTTGGTTATTGATGAACAGATCCATGAAATTAAAATTATTTTCCTTTAGTAGTATGTTGACTTGTTTTTATCCAAAAATAATTTTCTCCATTACATTTGTTTCCCAGAGCTGTTCTTGGTGGCTGATTCATTGGGTTTCACAGATCTAGAGGAAATTTTTCCAGTTTCCATGGTCTGTCTGTCCTCTGGCTTTATGCTAGCCACCTCAGCTAGAATTCTTTAGTTTAAAGGGCTGCACAGTGAAGGACTTAGCTTAATTGTGCTCTGTCCCCCCCCTTCTACCATCTTCAGGATGTTACTTCTGGATCAAATAAAACATGCCAAGTAAAATCCACACAGAAGGGTAGAGGAACAGAGGGGATGATTCTAAAGCACTAAGATGGCTGAATTGGGGTATTTTCTGAGAACTCTTCAAGATTTACAACTCAAATTTCGAACTAGAAAGGAAACTTAGAAATCTTTCAGTCCGATACCCTCATTTTTCATGTAAGAAAACCCAAGGCCCAGAAAGGGCAGATGATTGTCCAAGACCTACAGGGAGTAAGTAGCACACCCAAGATGCAGGGGGCGCTCTGGGCAGGGGCCCTTCCTGGGCTGCTCTCTTTCTACCTGAACCTGCGACATTCCTGGTAATTCGTTCTCTGGCATTCCTGTCCCTGCTAGAACCAGGCACCCAGCCTAGAATAGCTCTTTGGCTGTTTGGACGTCTGTCCATATATTGAGTCAAAGTCTATTTTGCCTTAACTTCTGTCTTTTACTTCTGATTATGGTCTCTGGGTGTGAGCAAAATAAGTCTGAGCCCCCATGTACACAATACTCATGAAAACATCTGACCAGCCATTCTGCTTCTCTTCCCCTACTCCATCTTCTTGAGTTGAAACATTCCAAGGTCCTTGTATAGGACGATTTTGAGCTCCCTTGACGTCCTCCTGGTTTCCCTTCTCTGGATGTTTTCCAATTTGTCAGTGTCCTTGCATGGAACATAATTCTCCAGATGTGTTCTTACTAGCCACCATCTCCCTGTCTTTCTGGAAATTGTTTCTACTAAAGCAAATGCCTGTTGACTCTTAGAAATCTTTAGGAGATCTTGCTTTAGAGGATAGAGTAAATGTGACTTGTAATTAATACTTTTCTAGAACTCTCAATTTGTCCAAATCCCTGGGAATGAAATATTTTCAAACATTTCCCCCAACAACATTGTTTACATCATTTATTGCATTTGTTGGACAGATAAACAAACATACACTAATGTGAAATTCTGAATGTATAAAGTTTTTTCAAACTAGAATATTTTTTCCCCTTCAGAAGAAGTGAGTATTTGCTTTGCAACTTCTGAAAACAACTCTGACATTTACTTTTAAAGCAGTGTTGGCATTATTTAGCATCCTGGGCAGAATCTCCATAGCCCTGGGTTTTCTCTTTAGTCTCAGTCATGAATACTGATTTAGATTTACATTCTTTTGGTCATTTTTAATGGTAATAATGAGAAATCAGAGAGGAAGGAAATGGGAGAGAAAAATGATGCCCAGAGAGAACTTTTCAACCAGGTATAAAAGGGAGCAGCAAATGTGATATGTGAAGCAAAGTGGAAAGGTCACAAATACATGGTAAATTCACCTCATCCTATAGTTGTCCCTGACACTTCTTGACTGTAGCACAACTGTAGAAGGCCAGCAGTTGCTCAGAATACAGTGTATTTATCAAATCAAAGAGATTTATCTGCTCATAAGATCCGTCCCAGGCTGAAAATCTATGACCCATAGAGGAAGAAGAGTGGGGGAAAGGATCTGGTTAAAGACAAAAAGGAGAGAGAAATAAAAGTGATCTTTTATTTGGGGCTTGTAATGTAGACCACTGAAGATGCTGGAGGAAAGGGTTGCTGAATTCCTGATTAGAGACCCATATGGTCCCAGAGGTGAGGTGGAGTTTGGATGGGAGAGTCTGGCCACCTGTAGATCTTGTAGAAGCTTAAGAAAGGACATCAGAATGTTTCCTTAGAATTCTGGAATGAGTCATTTGTCCAGCATCCTTGGGGTGTGGGTCATCCAGCTTCTTATAGACCTCCATTGATGGAGAATGGGCTACCTTTTGAGGCAACTCAGACCAACTTGGGATAGCTTTAATGCTGAAAATTTTTCCTTATGTCAAGCCAAATTTTGCCTTTCTAAAATTGAGGCTTCATAATGTCACAGTGGATAGTGTAGTGGCCTTGGAGCAAGGAAGACCTAGGTTCTAATCCTGTATCAGACTTTCCTAGCTGTGAGACCTTTGTCAAGCCACTTACCTCTAAGTGCTTCAGTTTCCTTATCTGAAAACGAGGTGATTGGGTTCAGTGGCCTCAGGTTTCTTTCAGATATCACTGATTCTCATTGTGCCTTCTTTGTCCAAGCGAAACACGTCAGATTCCTCTTGTATAGCAGTCCTTTAGACATGTAGAGATCATTTATCGTGTTTCCAGGCTAAGTATCCTCGACTTCTCTCACTGACCTCCTGCTCCTCTGACCAGCTTAGTCATGCTTTTCCGGATGTGCCTGTTTGTCAGGACTATACCTGGCAGTGGACGCGCATTCCCAATGGGCTCCGAGCGGGACTGCTTCCTTTGAAACATTTGGTTTATGCCACCTGCCCCTTCTAAGTCATGGGACTATTCTGAGGTTCTCACAGATGAAGCCCACAAAACTTTGTAAACTATAAAGCATCACATGTACACACACTCATGCCAGTCTGTGATGGGCATCTGAGTCATCCCTGACACAGCCTCAGGTTGCTGGCTTGGCCTGGCTGGCCAATTATGTTTTCTTTGAGAGAGTAAAAGAAGCAGCTGCTCCTCTGACCCCAGATTTAATCAGCAGGGAGGAAATGTTGGAAATCAGAACCTGGAGGACAGGGACTGTGTCATTTTATCATTCTTGAGAACAGTATATTTCAGGTGCATAAATACTTTTTGGAGTAATTGATGTCTTCCATTTTAGGAGAGGAAATTTTGAACAGTTCAGAGGAAAGAGAGGTGTGGTTTTCTTGTCCAGAGATTGAAAGAGGAAAGGTGACCCAGAGAGTTGAAAGGTTCTCAGTAATGAAACCAAGGTAAAAAGCTGCACAGAGGGCTCGTGTTGATGAAACGCACAGGCAGTGAGAGGGAACAGTGGTTAGAGTGCCAGACCTGGAGGCAGGAAGACCTGAGTTCATATCCAGCTTCAGACACTTGCTAGCCCTGTGACCCTGGACAAGTCACTTAAACTGCTGTCTCCCTCAATTTCCTCAACTGTAAAGTGGTGATAATAATAGCACCTAGCAGGGTAACAGTTATAAAGCCCTTTGCAACCTCTAAAAGCAGTAGATGAATGCTAGTAGCCGTTTTAACCAAGTACTTGGTACCTGCTTTGGTAGGAGGGATCAGGGAAGCCTAAATGGGGAGCTGGCTTTCTTGGGCTTATGAGAACCTCCATAGTAGAGGGATATGAACAAAACACAGAACATTCAGAGGAAAGACCAGGGATGGTGAGGGACCGTAGGGTCATCGTTAGAGAGGGAGGGACCTCAGAATAGTATATGGAGGAGAAAACCAAGACCCAGGGAGTGCTGAGGGTAAGGCCATCCAGGCAGCCATTTGACCCAAGTCCTCTGCTTCCAAGGTCAGTGCTCTGTCTATACTGTCTATGCAGACCAGGCTGCCCTTCTCTGTTACACGTGAGCGAGGATTGCTGGAAGATCCTGATATCTTCCTCCAACTTGAAAAAAGAGTAGGATCAAGGGATAGCTTCATTCAGAAACACAGTGAGGTGGCTTAGAAGGGCTGGGCTCTGCATCAGCCAAATCAGCCTGTGTGCCAGGCACTGTGCTGAAGGCTGGGGATACAAAAAGCTATCAGGGGACCTTGCACTAAGTGTCTTCCCTTGGCTTTCTGCTGATGGGCAGGTAACCAGGACAGTGCATTTACCGGGCATTCCCTGGGTTCTAGCTCCTTGGCCAGGTTGGCAGGTTGAATGTCTGTAGGGAAGCAGTCGAGGCTGTCCATTACTGTCTGCCTGTAGGATGATCTGAGAACTTGTGTCCCTTCCAGGAAGGTTGGGGACAGAGGCTGGAGACACTGACATCTCTTGAGCTGGTTCCCTGGGAGTGTGTACAAGACGGCTCTCTGTTATCTCTGAGTAAGGGTCTTTGGTTGCAGTGCCCCAGAGAATTTGGAGTTGACCTTGTGTAGTTGAACATTTTTCATCAATGGCTTGGATAAAGTATGGAGGGTGTACTAGTCAGATGTGCAGATTTCAGAAAACTGGGAGGGAGAACAAACTAACACACCAGGTGAAACTTCAGGATTCAGAAAGCTCTTGCCCACATAGACTCAAGTCAAAGAAAATACAGCAGGAATAGATGGAGAAGCCTGCATTTGTGTTTTAAAATGGGCTTTTTAAGTGTAGGATTGGGCTGTAGTAAGTAGGCAGCAGCTCACTGGAAAAAGATGAAGGGTTTGGGGTATTCTTTAAGGTCTGTGGAATTTAGTACCTGTTGTGTGCCAGGCACAGTGCTACATACTGGCAAAACAAAGACCTAAGTGAAACTGGTGGTCAAGGAGACATCACTGAATGGGGGAAACAGCCTGTGTTCTGTATAGAAAATAGCTCCCAGGTAGGTTGGGAAGATCAGGAGAAGGGGGTTCGTTTAGAAGGGGGTAGATGTGGAGATAAAAAGGGCAAGATTTGGCCTCTGATTGGCTATGTCAAGTGTGTGAAAGTGGAGTGGAGGATGACGCTGAGGTTGTAAACCTGGGTGGTGCTCTGGACAGGGGTAGTGGGGAAGTTGGAGGCTGACAAGACAAAGGCAATGAATCTGGTTTGGATGGAAACTGAAAAGCAAAATCAGAAAACCCCCAAGCCAAGTTTTTGAGCCTCAGGACCAGAAACCAGGGCTTCTTGAGAGGGGAGATTGTGTGCCGGGATCTGTGTGTAAGTTTGTAGTGGTTTGTTGCTGTGGTTGCTCTCTGTGGTTCCTTTTGGACTTGATGGAAATACCTTTTAACGTAATAATAGCTCATAGCTTTATGATCCCTCAGATTCCCAAGGCTTGGGCATTGCTGTTAGGAACTCCAGTTTATTGATGAGGAAACAGAGTCACAGGGCTCTGAAGGGTGTGTGGCAGGGTGGGGATGGGGGAGCCATGAGGGCAGGTCCTACCAACTCAGAAGCCTTACTGTGTGCTATGCTTCCTCTAAACACCTAAAAGAAAGTTCAGATCTTCTGTTTAGGGGTGGGCATAAAGCCAGGCTGGTGTCCCTCCCACAAGTCACATTGGGTCTGGGGTGCCCAGCTCAGGATGAGCTTTGATCACCAGGCTGTTGAGTCTTGTCATGCTTATGCATGAGAGAGAGCAGCAGGATGGCAAGGGGCCTGTGATATTGGCCAGGTGTAGCACCCTGATCCTCCACCTATCTGGCACCTGTGTCCACGCTAACAAGTCACATACACTGTGTATGTGATGCATGCCCTGGCCACAGAGATCATGGGAAGGAAAGGGTCTGTTAGCACTACAAGTGTATCTTGCCCTAGTGCCATTTCTGCTTGCACATAATCCAAGAGTTGTCTTGTATTTTGTTTTTGTTTTATTTTGTTCAGTTCCAGAGCAATGAGTGAGGAGCCATGATATAATAAGGTAGAGTGAGGGAGATTTCTACTTACTGGTTAGAACTTTCTTAGAATTAGTCTTCTCCCTGGGTAGTGAGTAACCCACCAGGGGAAGGCCACCAGCCCTGGGTTTCTGGGAGTTTCCCTTCTAACTTGGGGATTAGGTTTGGATCAGACTTTTGTCTCTGAGGATGTTAGCCTGAAAGGATGGTATCATCCCTGAGTAATGCTGAGTTCGAATACATCCCACCTCATCCTTCCTTGCAGGAATGACCACCTCTGATTTACAGTGAAGGGGAAGGAATGAAGAAGAGATCTATTACCTCTTCTCTACCTGCAGATTCTTGTTGTCATTCCTTGTGATGGGAGGGACTGCATGGTTAAACCTTGAACCATTTTTCTTAGGCTTTGGAATATATTGTGATATTTCCATTCTTCATAATTATGTTTTGGCCTGGCTGTTATTAAAAACATTTTGCATTTTATGAGTAACAAATGATTATTTTGTGTCACTGAAAGCCTGCTAAGTGTCAGGGGAAAGCTGAGTAAGGCTTAAAACATTTTTATTGTGAACAATCCACAAAATAGATAAGCCGAAGTTTATATCCCTTTAAAAAAGAACCAAGCAGCAGGGCCCACACTTCAGGATCCAAGGATTCTAGGGATGTTTGGTCCAAGGCGCCCACTAAACGCTGCTGCTGAGACCATGGTGGCTGCAGGAAGGCAGGATGAGATGGAGGAGCCCACTGCAAGGTGGTGAGGGACCATTGTATTTATTTTATTATATAAAAGCAGCATTGCTTTGGGAAGAAAATTATTTTGTTGCACCATCTTGAGGTGGAGAAGTACCTCTGGACACTGTTTCCTTCAAATTAATGGGATTTGGGGGAAACAGATTTTTTTTTTTAAGCATCAGGATAAAAATATTGACAGTGGACTTTTTAATGCTCTTAATATATCCTTTGACAAACATGCATGTGAATACATAAACAAGAATGAAAGGAAACGTACAGGAGACCATACATGTCAGTGCAGGCTTTTAAAAGTCCCTCTTAATACTAAACTAGTAATACTATTTCCTTTTTCTGTGTCTTCTTCAGACTTAGCTTTCTTTGTATTTCTCTGTTTGGGTTTTGGTTATTTGGCCGTCATTTTTGTCATTTTCAGCGTCATCGTATTTGGGTTTTTATTGCTTCACGTTTGCCCATAGTGATTTGAGTTCTTTGTATTTGTCATTTTTATGAAATGGTAATAGTCCACTGCATTAATATACCGTGTTTGCCCTCTGCTTTCCCCAACACTGAGTCCCGTAGATGGTTGCCAGTTGCTTCGCAGTCAAGGGTAGTTAGTTGCTCTGAGAATCTTATTTCCTTTTTTCATGTCACTAATACCCTACTAGTGGTATAGCGGTGGCTCAGTGAGATGAGCAGTTAGTCGTACAGCCCCTGGTGTCTAATTTGGTATCCTTCGCTACCTGCCCCCCCCCCCCCCCCCCCCGGCCAGATTATGCTGGTTTGCAATTCCCCCAGAAAACGAGGGCAGAGGTTCTTGCACAGGCATGTCAAATTTGAACTTTGAAGTATTCTTCTGTTTTGGTGAGCAAAAAGTGGCATACCAGAGTTGTTTTCATGCGCGTTTCTTTGATCACTTGGACCACTTTTTCATGTGGCGATTTGCAGCTTGTGTTTCTTGTTTTGAATGGGTTCTAGTGCAAGATGAGCCGAGAGGGGTGGGTTGGAGCCAGGTTATGCCAGATCTTGAACGTAAGGGCAAGTGTTTCTGAAGTGTCCGCTCCGTGTCGGGGACTGTACCGAGTGCTGAGATACAAAGAAAGAACGGCCCTGAATAGGCCTGGCTCCCCGGGAGCTAATGGGGGGGATTGTATACGAAAAGCCATGTGCGGACAAGTTCTAGTCTAGACTGTAACCTTAGTGGGAGGTGCCTTACCCCATTGAGGATGGCTGGGAAGGCCCTCTGGTAGCAGGTGGAATTCTTAGCTGGAACTTGAAGAAAGACAGGAGGAGCCTGGGAAAGGAGGAGAGGCAGGACAGAGCAGGATCCTGGAAGGAGCAGCTGAGGCGTGGGTGTGCACCCCAGCCCCTTCCCTCCCTCATTAGCAGTCTTTATGTGTCTTTGTACTTAATGGTTGAGATTTAGGAGGCTTGCTGAGGGAAGGCAGCATTTCTGCTTTAGAGCTGGTAAGAAATTTTCTTTTTTGGTCAGAACAACTCATGAACTCACCTTAAAGTGTGAAAGGATTGTGGTTTGCAACATAGCGAGCAAGTGACCTATCTAATGGAGTCATTCGGGATAAATGGCTTTTATATTGTCCTGTTCCCTGAGCTGCCTACTTCATGTGGGCGTGGACAATGGTGGCACAGTGGAAAGTCTGAAGGCCTCTGACTCTGCCCATGCCTTTGCTGTGGGACAGCTGATTTCCTCACCTACGAAAGGGGTTGTTTTGTGGAAGGTGTTGTCTTGAGTGCTCCCTCAGCATGTGACAGGGAGCTCGGCCCATGATGGTTGCTTGATAAATGTTGGTTGAGTTGAATTGAAAATTGACAGTTGTGTATCTGCAGTAATTTGAGTAATGAGGAGCTGGTGATGTCATCCAAGATGGCAGTGAGCACACCTGAATTGCTGTACCCTTTTAGAGAGATACTTGGGTGGGTGCCGGCTCACTGAGGAGAAATTGCTATAGAAAGGTTTGCGGGGGACGTCAGGTCTGGAAGGGCTCCTGCGGTAAATTTGGTATCTGTCCTTTTGAGGCCTTTGAGGGCCATGGAGTGACAGAAAACATTCCTGGCACAGGGAATGGGACTCCTAAATCTGCATTAGAAATCATCATCTAAGTCTGATATTCGAATAAACTCTGTTGGTGCTGGGTTTTTTTTTAATGCTTTCATTTCTTGCCCTCTAGTCTTTCAGATTAATTCTATTATCCATAATGAGAGTTTGTCTACTGCAAAAATCTTGCAGTAAAAAAATAATCAAACACCTCCAAATTAGAACTAGAAATGGCTAAGGGCTTATTTTATATTTGTCCTCTTGAGTCAGGTCAACAGCCCTCAGTTTGCGTGTCCTGTTGGTGTCACTTAGTGATCAAATCTGATCATTAATTCAGTCTGATGTGTCAGTCACATGGTCAGTTTTGATTAATTTCCAATTGTGTAACTGACGCAGATATCAAAGTCTGTAAACTGGTTTGTTGGGGGCTCTGGTTCATTGTTACAGGCTTCTTTGTGGAGCCTCTTGTTACCTCACTTGTGTCTAACCCAGTTTGAGAAACCATAGCATAAGTGACCTTTGTGTATCTTTGGGTCCTATGAAGCTGTGCTGCGTCTAGGGAATGTTCACTGATGGACTATTTCTGATGTACATCTCTTCTTTTTATCTGTCACTTTATGCAGAATTTAGGATGGAATTAAGTTTTTCACTCCCCATTTGCTTAAGTTCTCACTGAGTGTACTGAATATTATGGGGTAGCTAGTTGGTGCAGTGGATAAAGCACCAGTGCAGGAGTCAGGAGGACTTAATTCAAATCTCACCTCAGACACTTTACACTCACTAGCTGTGTGACCTTGGGCAAGTCACTTAACCCCACTTGCCTCATCCTGGGTCATCTCCAGTCATCCTGAGGAATGTCTGCTCACTGGATTCAGATGACTCTGGAGGAGAAGTGGGGCTGGTGACCTGCACAGCCCTCCCTCACTCAAAACAAAGTCGAGTGCAAGTCATGTCATTATTTCTGTGATGGCATGGTCTTCTTTGGCAACGAAGGATGAACACACTGAATATTAACTTCCAGAATTCTCATCCTTTCTTTAACCACCTCTTTCTTACTGCTTTTTCAGGAAGTGGAGCAACTGCGGTGGTCCAAGCTGCGTACTGTACCCCCAAGAAGGAGAAAGTGGCGATCAAACGGATAAACCTTGAAAAATGTCAGACCAGCATGGATGAACTCCTGGTACACACAACTGAGTTTGCTAGCCTGGGAACCTAGCAGAGGCGCTAAAGTGGGGCTAGAAAGAAATTGGAAGCTTTGTTTGTTTGTTTCTCAGTGATGTGGGCTTTAACTCTTTGTTTCATGATAGGATCTCTCAGGTGTCAGCAGGCCATGGCCCATTAGCCAGTTTTCATTGGCATGTCAATTGCTTGGTGATGTCCCGCTCACTTTCTGTGTGCTTAGAAGGGCAGCAGCTGCAACTGCCACTGTCAGCAGCTGTTTTGGCTTTCCTTTCCATTTGAAAGGTGGCAACAGCATGTGATCAGCCCTTTTTGGGGCTGATCTCCCTGCTTCACTCCCCTCCAAAAAACCTTGAGGAAGGACATCCTCAAAAGTAGAGACGTACTCAAAAGCACAGGGAACTCGTTTGGATTTTTGGTCAGCAGTATGCTCTGGGCAGCTTTACCATCAGTAGAGAGAAAAAATTATGCTCCATTTGTATTGATCTTAAATATTTCATCCTATTCCATTTTGATCAATATAGACCATTTAGCCTCCAAAAAAATTTTATATATATAATTCTCTTAGCTACTGCTTCGAATGCCCTAAATTTATAGCATTAATACTTATGCTTTATTTAGTCCCTCCAGTTCCAAGTAACAAGAGCTAAAATTTGTCTTCAATAATTGTAATAATAAGAATTATTATAATGTGCTGGCATTTATATAGTGCCTCTAAAGTACCAGGCGCTGGGTTAAACACTTTACAGATCCTTACCACAACCTGTGAAGTAGTTGCTATTATTATTATAAACCCCCTTTTACAGTTGAGAAAACTAAGGCAACAGGTTAAGTGACTTGCCCAAAGTCACACAGCTAGGCTGGATTTGAATTCAGATCTTCAGTCTGATGTACCACCTAGATGTCTATGAATACATTCATTTTTAATAGATTAAGGAGAAGGAAAGTTGAGAACCCACTAGGTACCATCATATGTTTGTTTTACTGATGAGCTGGACTTGGAGAGATGATCCTTGTCACTGGTCTTCTCTTAACCTGGCAGTCCCATGCTTAGCAGTGGGAAAGAAGGAGATTGGAAACAGCCAAAGTTAATGAGGTGGGAGGTGCTGAGTTGAGGGCTCTGGAGTTTTTGCAGTCAGCTGTGGCTGCTGAAGAGGGGAAATTGACCACCTTGCAAGAGAACTTACTCTAATCTTCAGAAAGAAGTTTTTCTGTACCATTCAGCATCGACTGGCAGCTTCTTTTACCACCCTCTGGAATGGAGCAGAGAGCTCTGAACCCTTTGGCTAGCACCTCCTAAATGCTCTTTTGCAGCTTTCATTCTTCCCTAATCCTTCTGTTTTCCATCCGTACAGTATCTGCTTTTCTCCAGCCAGCCGGCTGCTGTCCTTTCTAAAATGTATGATGAACAAAAACAGGGAACACAAAACCCAGTGAAAATCAAGCAGTTTAACCTTCTGCCATCAGACCAGTTCCTTCCTGACTTTTGGCGCTTTGTGTCCCCCAAGTAGCTTTGAAGAAACTTGATTCTAAGGAATGCCTTCTGGAAGCAGGAGGAGAGAGGAGTACCTTGGAGAGTATAGGTGATGTAAAAACAAAGATAGCAACAAAAATTTATTTCCAAAACAAAATCCCAAACTTTGTTGCTGCTGCTGGCATTCATCTCCACCCTAGGCTTTTTCAGGACTCTAAGACTCGTGTTACCATTTTGTCTTTTCTCCATATCTTACACCTCCCCTCTGGCAGTTAGGTGGTGCAGTGGATAGAGCACCAGTGCAGGAGTCAGGAGGACCTGAGTTCAAACCTCACCTCAGACACTTGACACTCACGAGCTGTGTGACCTTGGGCAAGTCACTTAACCCCACTTGCCTCATCCTGGGTCATCTCCAGTCATCCTGAGAAATATCTGGTCACTGGATTCAGAGGGCTCTGGAGGAGAAGTGAGGCTGTTGATCTGCGCAGCCCTTCCTCACTCAGAACAAATTCAAGTGCCAGTCATGTCATCATTTCTTGATATCATGGTCTTCTTCAGCAACGAAGGATGAACGAACACATACACCTCCCCTCTACCCCCAAGGAAAATCAACTAAATAGATAGCTTGGCCAGAGAGTGCAGGCAGCGTTCTGTACCCAGACAGAGGAGGAAGGGAGCTTGGCCATTTACAGTCATTCAAAATTTGGTGTTCTTGGGTGTTTTCACTCCATTATTGTAGGCTTTGTGTATGTTACTGTTTTGGTTACATCACACTGTGTCTCAGTTTATGTAATTCTTCTCATGTTTCTCTGAATTCTTCAGTCAGTAGCCATCTATTAAGTGTCTGCTATGTGCTAAGCCCTGTGCTAAGTGCTAGGGATACAAAGAAAGGCAGGAACACAATAGTCCTGCCCCTCCAGGAGCTTACCATCTAGTTGTGGGGAGAGACAGGAAAGGCAGCATGCAAAGAATCATGTATAAATGGGAGAAGTTGGAGATAATCTCAGAGGGAAGGCACTAACATTACAGATAAGACTTCTTGTAGAAGACTGAATTTTAGCTAAGCCTTGAAATAAGTTGGAGAAAGCAGGAGGCAAAGATAAAGGAGAGGATTTCAGGATTGGGAGCATGGCAGTGAAAATACCTGGAGTAGAAGATGGAGGAGTCCCTAGGATGCCAGAATTGTGGAATGGAGAGGGGAAGTGAGGTGTGAGGAGCAGACAGTGGGTGAGGCTGGGTGAGGAAGGCCTCTAAAAGCCAAACAGATGACTTCCCATTGGATCTGAGAGAATGAACAGAATTACCATTTCTTACCACACAAGAGCATGGTCTCATATCTGCATACCTCAGTTTATTTGGCCATTTCCCAGTAGTTAGAAGGATTTTGGTAAGTATGAGAGTAGCTTACTTACTGAAAGGGTAGAAGTCATGGGGTTGTTTTGTTTGTTGGTTCACTTTTCTTGACCATTCCTGAATGATTTTCTAGACTGGCTGGATGAATTCAGAGCTCCATAGCAGGGAATTAGCCTGCCCTCCCACAGCCCCTCAGCGCCATGTCCATTTGTTGTCATCTTTACGTTTGCTGGTTGTTTTAGTCAACATGTTATTTATTTGTGATGTACTACAATTTTTATTTTCCACATGGTCCTTGATGGTTTGTATTTCTTCTTTTGAAAACTGTTCATTTCCTCTGATGATACTCACCTATCAGGGAGTGTCTGTTGGGATTAGGTTTTTGCAGAAGTATTTGATTTTGATCTGTCCACTTCCTCATTTACATTAGCTACATGAATTTTGTGTGTATAAAAGCTTTTTCATTTTATGTAGTCAAAAAGGTCTGATTTTGGGGTCAGTTTTTCTCTTGCCCTTTTTAAAGTTAAGAATTTCCCTCAGTTGCTGTGAAAGATGCTGACATTTTCAGAGAACCTGCTACTCTTGTTTACTCTTTGCTAGTTCCCTTCCCTTGCTTCCTCCTTTACAGTCAGAATTTGTTGATGGGTTCTCTGTGCATCCACATGGGCCTCTCTAGTATTTCACCTTTTCTTCCTCTTTTCAGTACATGCTTGTGTCTTCAGCATCTTATTCTTGGGTACTCAGTATCTCTCTTGTTTTGATCTCCTCCTGCTGAATATTAAGTTCTTGGATCCAGGCTCAGAACTCATTGCAATTTGGACTCCACAGATCTCAGTTGGGTCAGCTTTCCTTTCCTTCTCTATCAGTTGATCAGTCAAAAGTCATTAACTAAGCAGCCGCTTTGTGTCAAGCTCCCTGTCCTCAGAGAGCTGGCATACTTTTGCGGGGAGGGGAGGGAAGAAGCACCTCCTTACCATGCTAGGTCTGGTGCTGAGCAGTTTCACATATATGTTCAGATACATACATAGAAAACATTTATGTGTTTCTTTTTGATGTCTTTTTCATCTTTTTGAAGAAACTCTTAATTTCCCCAGTAACCTCAAAAGTAGATCTTTTTGCCTTCTCTGGGAGGAAATCAAGCCATACCCTTTGGGTCTGTAGAGGTGCTTTCTGGTGTTAGAGGAAGCACAAGCTACAAAGGCTCCTTCTTGCCCTTTCTTGGGCCTCGGTTGCTCTTTTCCATCATTTTCCTGACAAATGATGTCTTGACCACATCTCCTGACTGAGCTAAGGCTTTGTCAGTGATAGGAGTGACTTGTTCTAGAGACCAGCTTTGTCCCTTGTTGCTGGAAGAGGAGGTGGCTTCATTAGTAGATTGTTGATCCTGAGCCAGAGGCACCCTGCAGATCTCTCAGGGGATTTGAAATGGCAGTTGGGGGACCTTGTTAACCTTCTCATTTCTCACTGCAGTCTCTAGATATTTCTCTTCATTATCATCCCAAGATCTTGGTTAGGGACAGACCCAGAATTGTTTAGACTTAGGGAGACAACAGTTTGATCTAAAAGAATTATCTGGTCATGTAATTATAATTGCTCCTTAAATAATATGGCTTTTCATTATTTTTTATTAATATTTCATAATTGGGAAAAACTTATAAATTTCTCTTTTTAAAATTTCATTCTAGAGAATGAGCTTATTAAAGTCATGTAGATTTTTTTCTTTTTCTTTTTACTTTTTTGGAGAGAAAATGGACTGGGAGTGGTCTCTCCACAAAATGAGAGATGGCTTGTTCAGACTCTTCTCGTATGTGAGGCTGGATGGTTTGTTGAGGTCCCATTAAAAGTATGTAAGTCTAGACAAAGTTCCAAAACTTCAATTTAAGCTGGGTCCCTAAGGGCAGACTTCATGGAATATCTCTGCTTTGGAAGGGAGCAGCCTTCAGAAAGATGTGGAAGGAGCGTGTTCCTAGTGAGGGGGCCATCTTCATGGGTGAGACAAGGTCAAGGACAGACTGGTCACCCAGCCCAGCGGCAGTGCTGGTTTAGGGAGTGATTGGAAGCAGAGAAACAAAGCAGAGAGTCTTGGTTGCTAATCTTAGCCATTTGTACCTTCCCACTCATTTTGTTTTTCCTTTTACAGAAAGAAATTCAAGCCATGAGCCAGTGCCATCACCCTAACATTGTATCTTACTACACATCCTTTGTGGTGAAAGATGAGCTTTGGCTAGTGATGAGGCTGCTGAGTGGAGGTAAGGATGGCTCATACTGTTGTGATTTCAGTTGTGTTTTAAATGTTACCAGGTTATGTGTGATGAGATGAATGCATTAGAAAATACTTTTTTTCTGGGGGCTAACCCTTCTTTTAGTACACGCACACTTATTGTTTATTATTTGAAGCCCCTTTGGTGTGTTGGGTAATTACTGCATAGTGCATATTGGTGGCATCGTTCTTCTCCCATAGGGCCTTGGGCTTTAAGGCAGTATGTCTCCTGCATGGCTCCAGTCGAATTGGTGGGGGTTGAGGAGACAGGCCCAATGGAAGTACAGTTAGTTAGGTGGTTTGTTAAACAGCCCCAAGGTGCTGCCTCAGATCAGATGGTCTGGGACATCTCACACAAGGCCCTGTTCTAGGGTGCTGCTCTGCCATCTTTGTCAGTATCCTGGAATGAAAGCGGAGATTCACAGCAGCAAATCTCTGATAAGGGCCTGCTGGTTTGAGGTCATGTAGGAAGCACTGGCTTACCTGCTTATCCAATCTACGAGTGCCCTGAAGGTATGACACAATATGGATCTTTCTAAGAATGAACTATACACATTGAAGACATACTTTATCAAAATATTAAAAGGGAACAGACTTTCCTAAATGATCATTCATAGCAGATAATATCCTTGCAGTTGCAGATTTCACTTAAGTTGTAGAAAACAGAAGGTCAGGTTTTTGTTTGCTGTTTTATTTTAAAAAGTGTTATAGGTTAGAGTGGATTCCCTCTGATAAAATGAGGGGTGAATGCAAAGCCCTACCCCTGCTTCCCAAAATGAGCTGCCAAGTATACGATGAGGGAGGTGTGACAGTGGACTGAAAATGCATTTTAAATGGCCAGCAGGACAAAAACACAAACCACTTGTATGGACCAAGGGAGGTGCCAATGGTCCTGCTGTAGTAGGCCCCCTGACCTGGTCAGAATACAGTTTAGAGCATTACATTTTGGGAGTGCCTTTGAGAAGGGAGAATGTATCCAGGGATAGCACATCAAGGGAAATTCTCCAGACTATGTAATAAAAGGATCAGTTGACGAAAAGTGGATATTTAGCTCAAAGGAGGTAAGACTCCAAGAGGTTGTGACAAGCATCTTTGGAAAGGCTGGTGTGTAGAAAAGGCCGTTATTCTGCTTACCTGAGAGATGGCGCTGAGGCAGATTCCAATACAGAAATGACCTTTCTAAGACTGTGTTGGCCCAAAGCAAAGTTTACCTCATTGACAGCAGGTCTTCAGTCCCAGAAGGAATGGCCTCGTCATTGATCTTTTTTGAGGTGCTTGCTATTTATAGATGTGTTGGGCCAGATGTTTCAGCTCAAACTCTGATTCTCTAGATGTCTCACTCAAAGAAATTGAGTTAGAAAAAAGCATGTGGAACAACATGCTGGAGCATGTTGTGTGTCTGAGCAGGAGAGATCCTGTATGTTAAAGAGAGCTCACTTACCCCTTAGCAGTTCGATGACCCTCCAACATTAGCACAGGCTTCTGGTCTGTCTCATCTACCTTTCGGCAGATTAACACCAAAGGAGGAAAAAACTCTATCTTAGTGAAGTCTTGGGAGGTCCTTATTCTGGTCTAAATATATGAAAGGGGAAATGCTGCTTTTTTTTGTATTATCTAAGCACTATACAAATGGGGGTGCAATAGTTATTTCTTAAGATAGACTTTGGTGTTGAGAACATCAGACAAGGTGCCTCATCAGGAGAGAACATTGATGGTGACAAGAGCGAGGCAAGAAGACCTGGTTGGGGGAATCCTCCAGTGTTCTGAACTCCTCTCTGCCATGACATTCCTTATCTACTGCTAAGGGCAGATAGACTACCGAGTTAGGCCTATCTGAAGTGCCGATTTTATGACTTTAGATAAGGAGCTGCTAAGAATTTTTATTTATTAGATACTAGAAAAATATGTTCTGACCTGTCTAAGTTCTGAGAGGCTCAATGTCAGACTGACCACAGACTTGTGAAATTTTTGGTCAGAGCCCCTGATTCAGACCATTTGTTAAAGCTTGAGGATTGCTGCAGTCTGTGTCAGTGCAGGGGATCATCGCTGAGATTAGGGGTCCTTGAGATGCTGACATGTCTCAAATAGAAGCCATATCGAAGGCACTGTTGCCTGAGCAGGAAGTGTCTGGTAAGGCCCTTTTATGTAGTGTGGATGCTAGTAACATGGCAGGTGCAGGGTAGGGTGGGGGCATCTGTAGGCAGTGAGGAAGCAAAGAGTTAAATGGACTCTGTCTATATTTGTACCCTCCTGTATTCACATGTACATTTTTTGTACACTCTGCTTAGGTTATTTTAGTTAATGGAATTCAGTTCTGTAAACATGGTCAGTGAGTTGGCTGAGAGGTTTTCTGTGTGTGTCATTTGCCTTCCTGTGACATGGCTGTAACTCAGAGTTCTCAAAGTCTGTGCCAACAGAATGTAAGCTTTGTCAGGTTCTACCAAGCTGGAAGGCTTTTGAGGGTAGGCCTGCTGCCAGACTGGGCTGGTAACTTCGTCTCAGCAGCAGCATGTTTTGACCTCTGAGTGATGAATCCTTGGTTTGTGGAAACCCAAGGAACCTGTATAAAAATATGAAAAAGTGGCCTTTGGTCCTTTATGTGACTGTAAGCTGAAGATCGAATCACTTTTTTAGGTAGGTTCAAGAATCTTTGTTACTATGCAGTGAGAGATTGTCGCCCTGGCCATCCGCTTTCTAAGGATGGTAGGGGGCTATCTCATTTGACTTCAGTGTTGTTAAGGTGATCAGACCAATTAGTTTCACCCAGAGCGCTATACCCTGTGCCCCTAGTTCTAGGCCAGCCCATTTTAGGGAAGCACTTGAGGAGGGCCAGGTGAGAAAGTGTAGTTGACTCCAAGCTGTAGGGGAGTCTGTTGCTGGAGAACCCTCTGTAACCAGTCTCTCTGCCAGGCTGTTGGTTCACACTGTGGCCTCAATAGTCTTCCTAAGGTTCAGATGGATCTGATCAGATATAGGGGGGCTTAAAAACCTTGTATGACCTCTGTTTCTTATGTGTTCTTTCTGTTCTCATCTTTCTTAGCTTTTTCTAAGAATAATCTGTACACAGTGAGGACATATGTTATGAAAAGGGAGCAGACTTTCCCAAATGATCATTCATAGCAGATAATGTCTTTGCAGTTGCAGATTTCACTTAAGTTGTAGAAAACACAAGCTCAAGTTTGTTTTGTTTGCTGTTTTATTTAAAAAAAAAAATTTTTTTTGACAGAGTTGTGCAAAATGTAGCTTCAGGGCTAATGAAATAAACACAATGCCCTGTCTTAGTCTTGGAGGACATAGGTTGAAAAAACATTTCTTTTCCTTCCAAAATCTGCCCTCAAGCCTCCAGTAGTGCCCCTCACCTTCTCATCTCACAACCCAAGCCATCATCCCCCATCACCCTTTTCCTTCACTCAATTTTTTGGTCACTCAGTGGCTTTTCTCCTGCCCAGGGACATGCCCTTTCTACTCATACCCTCAACCCCACCCTTGCCAGCAGATTTGCCTCTCCTGTCATCCCTTCATCAGGGCTAATCTTCAGTCTTTCCCTATTTCCTGGTTACTTCCTTACTCCCTAAAAAACTTGCCCAAATTCTCCTCAATCAGAAACTTCAACTTAGGAGCTGATGCAATTGGTGGCTTTATTTATTTATTAAAGTTTAGAATCTACTCCTAGATAGAGAGAAAGCTTCCTTTTCCTTTCTGGTGCCTAATAGTGTCAAAATCAGGCTTCCCCAGTGCTAGATTTTAAGATTTTCTACCAACTTCTTTGTCTTTTGTGACACACTAATTGTCTTGTGATTTTTTTTTCCTCTTTTCATGTATTGAACAAGGACATGGGCAATTTTGTGTGTTTGTGTGTTTTTCAACTAAGTGGTTTAGGCTAGTAAAAGGGGTAATATTGGAGTCTTAGGAAAGGCTGGAGGGCAAGGCCAGGGTAGTGTTCTTTTTGACAGGACAGTGTTTGGGAAGGAATTAGGGTTCAATATTGGGGGCTCGTCAGAAGAGTATTTAGGGTGTAATTTACACTTGGTGATAAGGTATTGCTGGGGTGGTGTGGATCCACTGGCTCCATATTCAGGGTTTTTTTTATCTGACAGTAGTGAAGAGTAAAGGGACAAGATTATGTTTCCTTCTGTTGCACAAGGAAGAGTCTGTGTGCTGGAGAGTGAGAAGGGGGAAGCAGATCATAGAAGGGAGCATCATTTAGTCTCTTTTGATAGCTTCTAAGTCTGGAAAGTCTCTTCTCTGCCCCCCAGGATCCCTATTTTATAATATGTTCTATTGATATGTTTCCAATTAGTGTAGAATTCTGAGACCAAGAGGAAGTCCTTGGGTCATCCAGCATTTTGAGAAACTTTTCTCTAAGTGGTTTCATCTCTGTTTTTCCAAGTCTGTAGTTTCCATCTCTTCTTGGGTCTTAGGAACAAGGACTCCTCCGTTAGTCATTCTGCTTAGTAGAAAAGCTACATTTATACCCAGTATACCAAGAGATTGGGATAAAGCTTTTCATAGCATGATTCTTAATTTTGACCATAATGGAATTAATTTAGTTAGTGATAGTTTTGGGAAGCAAAGGCTGCTTTAAAAATACTCCCTTTATTCATGTTTGTAGGGCAAAAGCCTGGTTAGTTTTAGATGACTAGATTTTTTAGGAGATATTTATTGCTGTCTGTTTCTTGTGTAACTGAGAGGATGTTCATGCACCAGGTTGTGTTGTGTTCTTTACACGCAGTAGACAGTGGATTCATATACAGTTCAGTTTGGGGCATGGCCATCAGACAGGTTTGAAATGTTATTTTCAACATGGAGGCAGTGATGGGTTTTGGGTAATAGCAGCACATCGAGTGATTGTCAGGGCCTCTGTTGAGATGCCTGGGAGGAAGTAAGGATGGGGTGTGTTTGGTTTTTGCCCGCACAACGTGGTTGTTTATTTTCTCTGGGGTGCTTTTCTGGTAACTGAGTCTTGAAACCTTCCCTGTCTTCTGTGTAGCACCTTATTCATCCTTTCTGAGTACTTGGCAGATAGGACTTGTTAGAACCAATTAAAGGATTTGATAAAGACCATGGAGGAGGCTAGCCATCACTTTAGTTAGGACAAGGGTGAGAATGTCAGTCCCAGCCCTAGGCTTCTGTCCCTGCTCCGACACTTCCTGGCATTGAGCTGAGGCCAGTCAGTTTCCCGCTCTCTGAGCCTGTTTCCATATCTCAGTATTAGGAATAATAATTCCACTTCCCATGTCCATCACAAGTTGTGGCAAGGACAGAAGGAAGGGGTGTATGAAAAGGGCCTTGCCAGTGCTAAAAAAGATGATGCAGCAGAGGTGAGAATCTTTCCAAAGAGAGCTCTTCACTGGACACATGGCAGCTTTGGAGAGGCCCTTTGAGTGGATACTCTGGTTTCTCAGCTCACTTCTGTGGCTTTTTCCAATTCTAGAAGTGTAGCTAAGAAACTTTCAGCCAAACGAAACTTTGACCTGGTTGTCTTGCCCACATGACTGGTTAGCGTTGGTGAATTTTTACTGTAACTCCTCTTTTGAAAAGGGAGATATTATTGGACTCCACCTTCGGAACGGTCTCTGTGCTGGAGTCCAAGGGCGCTCGCCCTCCTCCGTCCGAATGTCTCGGTGGTTCTGACAAAGGCATCTCAGGAGAACTAAAGCTCTCTCATCACTCTCCTTCGTTGAGGTTGGAGTCATTTAGGCTGGTTCTGATGCTAGAGCACAAGAGTACCCCAGGCCTTTTGGGCAGCGTGTTGCTTCATTTTCCTAGGACTGCTAACTTTCCATAAAGTTCCAGGATTTAGGGTTACTGAGCGCTTTGACTGTCAAGATCTTGGACTTAGCCTCAGGAGATTTATTTTACTTATTGTTTCGTCAGATCCAGGGTTAGCCGTAAATAGCCAGCGACTTCTATTATTGAAGCCTTCTGCTCATAGTAAGACCAGATTCTGGAGTTTGCCTTTATAAGCCATACAGAAGAAGCTCACATCTATAGTGTAAGTTTTAGCACTACAGGGCAGGGTTGTATAGTGGGGAGAGAGCTGATCTCAGAGTCAGGAGGCCCTGGCTTCCTCTGAAAGGCACTGGGGGGGGGGTCATGTCCCCTCCTTAGTACCAAAAGGAGTAAAGAGGGCAGCAGCAGAGGCCTCAATGCAGGTAAGCCTAAATGTTGGATATTTGTATGAGAGTGCAGCGGATTGTGGGGTGACCTTGAGGTCAAGCAAAGGATTTGAAACTCAACTTCGTAGACAGTGTGGCACCACTTATGATTTTTGGCAGAGTTGTATGAGCTGAGCCATTGCTGAATATTAGCCAGGCCACGCTCTGGTCAGAGAAGGAAGGCCTACTCAGTCTGTGCTCCCTCCAGGAGTTCCCATGGCCAGAGGGAGGAGATGTGGAGAGGGCCACCTGGCATCTGAGAGGCTAGAGAGCAGGGGGTGGCAGACGTAACACCAAGAATTTGTACATAATTAAATAGATATGTCAGCAGTAAATAATTAGGCTATAAAGTGAAGGTGTAAAACTCTGTTTTGAGTTTATGTTGTTAAAAGTTACACCTAGCTGGAGAAAGACAACCACATACGTAGTGCCATGACTAAACACTTGCCATTATTACTAGCGCCATTCTCCCTGAGTCTTCACTTCAGAGCCTGTCACACAAAGCACAGTTTGTAACTGAGCCTAAATTGGAATGGAGGGGATTTTGTCCTAACTGGCCAAGAAAGGGTTATATTTATGGGTCAAAATAGTGAGTTTTTTTTTTATTTTGCTAAACAGGTTCCTCTTTAATCTTGTTTCATTTGGAGTGAATGAAAGTTTTCAGAAAATGGAAACTATTTCACTTGATTTATACATACACATATATGTGTGTGTATATATGTATGTATGTATTTGCTTGAGATATAAATGTGTATATATGTATCAAGATAAGTAGTAATTTTGCTGTAAACAAACTTGACTTCTAATTTATCAATATTACTTTCAAATAAAACTCAGCCAAAATAATTCAAAAGGGAAGAATTTCCTCATTTTTATCCTCATCCTGGGAGGGAGATCCTATAGGGAGAAAATCTTGAATGATCTTTTGGTCAGATAGATGAAATAACTGAGTAGATTGATTAATCTATTTGGTAACTTTTCAGTTAAGTTGTAATAACATAATAACAGCTTTTAAGTAATAGCTAACATTTGGATAGTGCTTTAAGATTTGTGAAACACTTTACAGAAATCTGATTTGCTCCTCATAACAGTCCTGTGAAATAGGTGCCCTTATTATTCCCCTTTTGCAGATGAGGAAACTGAGGCACATAGGGGTCAAGTGGCTTGCCCAGAGTCACACAGCAGGTGTCTGATGCTGGATTTGACCTCAGGTCTTTCCGACTCTAGACCCAGTGCTTTCTATAAACTACAACTTATTTTAGGTTATCCATAACCAGGGCACTCAGTGGTATAATTGAAGCTTGAGCCCTCTTGAATGGAAAGGCAGATAATCATTTGCAAATTTTATTAGCTCCCAATTGTGATTTAATGACATTTTTAATCAGTCATTTAAAAAATCTTGTTCTATTGAAAGAGGGAAATAGCTGTTAGGTGTTAAAAGGTGAGTCTCTACAACACACAATCACAAAATCAGAGTTCCAAGGACCTTCCAAGGTCAAGAATTCCAGAAACTTAGTTCAAGGGTCTGTTTTGTTTCCATTTCCTGTACTGTGCTGTTTCTGGGGGACGCTACAGTTCCCTTGACCATCTTCTTTCCCAAGAAAGGAGGTGCAGCAGGGTTTTTGCCAGTGCTGTGTCAGACTGGCCTAGCTGTGCCCTGTAGTTAAAAGAAAATTGCCAAATTGCTCTTGGCCAAGGGGGTCACACAGTGTACTTTAAAATAAGCTAATGAGTCTGAACTTGAGTGTTTTTGTCCATCTCTCACACCCCAAAAGAATTATGTTTGCAATGACTTGCTAACCTTAGAAAAAGTGGAGTTCCCCCGTTACTCAGCTGTTTCTGTCTTTTGCCCTCTGCTTGAAAACCTGGCCAAGCCCAGAGCCTGGCATGTGCCACTTGAGTCTCCTCCATCCTTACCATCCTCACCCCTAAACTTTCCCCCTTGCCCTTCTGTTCCTGTAATTCATCCTCTCTGGGCCAGATTTATCAAGAAGACAACTCTTCCTTCTCTTTCCATGGCTAAGATGCTGAAGGTTTTCTAGAGATGATGGTTATTGGCTGATTTTATGTTGTGTTGTGTTAACTATTAGAAAGAAGATAAAATAATAAAAATACATAAATTTTTACAGAATGGTGTGACATCTGTATCATTTGGGAGATACAAAATATAATGCAGCTTTTCCAACCATTATATTCAAAGAATTTTCAAAAATGCTTTTTCCCTCTTAAGAGATGGCTGACCCTGGCCATAGATCTGTAGCTAAGAGCAAGGCTTGCGTTCTCATTTGGACAGGCTCATTGGGCAGCTTGTGATTTCCTTGATGGTCTGTAGGTTAATCTGCCCTGTGTGCTGTGTGCAGGGGAGGGGGAAGCATCTGACTGTTTGGGGGTCTTATGACCTAAGGATTTGATGGACTTGTTTTAAGCAGTTAATCTGCCTCTGTTTGTAGCCTCATCCATCCTGGTCTTCCGTGTGATTTGGTGGTTGACTTAGGAGGCTTGGAGCCATCTTGATTTAATAAAGCTTTAGGATGTTTCTAGTCCACTCGAATGGTTGGCTATGGCTCCTCTTGGTTATTGACGGTCACTCTTAAGTACTGAAGATTGACTTTATCTACACTAGGTACTCTTTCATTTGCTAACCTCTAAGCCTCTACTACATCTAGAGCATTGTATGAGAACTATAAAAATTATGTTATGATACACACAGATAAGTAAAATAGAGAGAAATTTTTCTCTGGTGCCTGGGGGCACCCCCTCAGCTATCTCAAGGTACAAAGTAATCTGTGGGTCCCTGTCCCCTAAACCATACCTTTGACATTGTCACAGATGCAGTTGTCATTAATATGCAGAGGGTTAATGATAAAGGTTAATGTAAAGCAAAGGCCTTTAATGAGAGTAAGGAAAAGATCAACACGACGTTACCTCGTACATTTTTACTCTCCCAGAAATACACCAAGTGGGAATAGGCAGTGGGTGGTGTGGTGGGTAGCATGCCAAGCCTGGAGTCAGGGAAACCAGAGTCCATTTATTAAGCATAACCCAGGGTGCTGGGGATTCAAAGAAGGGCCGAAGGCAGCCCCCTGTCCTCAAAGGACTCAGAGTCTAACGTGGTGGGGGCGAGGGGGACCACCGACAAGCTGAGACAGCATAAAATGAAGCTAGTGTCCTAGGGAAGGCTTGAGAAGGGACGAAAAGATTTGGAAGCGCTATTGTGGTGAGTCAAGGAGCTGATTAGAGAGGTGGCTGAGGACTGCTGCAGCCTTGTTGGGTTTTATAATGTGCACTGGGTCCATTCAGCCCTATTTCTCAATTTTTCTCTAGCTTTGTTTGGCAGCACCAAGAGTAGGAGTAGATGTTGCGAAGTCATTCAAGGCCAAGACTTGGCAGGGCAGAAGGGGTGGTGAGATGACGGGTGATGAACTTGAGAGAGGACAGTGGAGAGTTGTACAGCTTCACCAAGGGTTGAGATGGGGAAGGGAGGATGGTGTGAAGAACAGGTTTAGGGGCTGCCAGGAGAGGTGGGATGATACCAGATCAGAGAACATGAACATGGCATCCATGGGGTGATGGCAAGACCCATCCCCATCTCTGGTGTGCTGAGGTCAGGGGTTGGGGAGGAGAGAAAGAGTGTGAGTGAGAGGGTACTAACCTCACTGAGGACGGGAAGGAATGTCCTGGGGAGTGTGGGCCGCAGTTGCCAGAATTGTGATTGGATGATAATTAGGCATCAGATAAACCTAGAATGAGGGGGTGTTGCTGATTTGTGGTGGTTGAGGGAGGGCCTGGAGATGTCAGTGGGGAGTAATAATGCCCCCCTACCATGACCTGTCTCGGGTTGTGAGTGAAAGGGTGAGGCTGGGACCTCAGGAGGGAGCTGAATTTCAGGGAGTAAGTATAAAAAAGAAAGGCAAAGATTTACTTTGTTACCTGTGGAACAGGTGTTCCAGAATGAGGTGTAGGGGAGGATAGCACTAAGGGAATCATCTGTGGGGAATGGAGAATGGAGTTTGAACTGTAGTAGCCTGGGGGGTGGGGGTGTGTGTTAATCATTGAGGGATCCAGTTTGGGTAGATTCTGCTAGTTCACCCAGGTTTAGCCTCAGGGAGGAGGTGGTCCTGGCAGTTTCAGGGGAGGGGGATTGTGGAGCCAAGTAACCGCTGCAGAGTTGTAGAAGGCCCGGAGAGACTGCCTGGATCTTGGTGGTCACTGTCCAGTGAGCTTCCTCCTCTGTGAAATGGGCAGGATACTAGTGCTCATGTTGAAGGGTTGTGAAGGTCACATGAGATTCTAGACGGATAGTGCTTTGCAAACCTTCCCGTGCTGTGGCCATGAGAGCCATTAAGAGTAGAAATTCTTTTAGTAGCCATACCTGGTGAACACACATGAGAACAAACATAGGCAGTGTGCCTTATGCACACGTGTTCGGCAGCTCCTGCCTCCTGGGGTCTCCGATGTTGTCCATGGTTCTTCCTAGCCTGGTTTCCTGCTGTCCTGATCTCTTCACCTCCTCCCTTCCAGCAGGTCCTCAGCTGAGCATAGTCTCTTCTCTTACTGTTTGCTCAGACCATTTGCCTCTCTAGATGTTGCTCACCTGCTCCCAGCCTCTGACTCAATTGAAATTGGATTTTTTTCCCTTAGGAGAAAAGTGGGTGTTACTCTCCTTTAGCTTAAAACCCACATGCCTTTTCTTCCCTTAGGTCTTTTAGAAAAGGAAGATGCCCTTGCCTAGCAGCAGCACGAAGTGTGTGCTCTGCTTCTCCTTTCTGGTTCCTCCAAGCCTTGGCTGGAGGTCTCTTCCTTCTGTAGGCCCAGCCTCAGAAGCCCTTCGGCAGCAAGAGCAGGACCCTTCTCATATCCTCTGGCTCTGTTTTCTTCAGACTGAAGTCTTAATTTATGAGGAACACTCCCCATACTTGCCAGTTTGAACCTCTCATGGCTGTACTGCAAACCAGGTAGGGGTTATTTGACCAGTAATGAGCAAACAGGGCAGGATTCAGGTTTCTCAGTTTTCAGACCTCAACCTTCTTCACACCTTTAATTGACCAACAAATGTTTAAGCAGCCGCTGAGTGCCAGGTCCTGTGTTCAGCAGTGGGACATACGAAGACCAACATCCCAGTCTGACCATAGGGAACTTACTGGAGGGGCAATCAACTCGAAAATGCTTTGTAATTCATGTGAAAAAAGTATAATAACCCTGATGTCAGGAGTTGAGGGGAGGCACCGGTAACTGGGGGTTGATGCAGGGGGCGAATTGATTGCTCTCCCTGCTCTGCCGCATTCCTGACCCCTTCAGGTGCTGAGTCACTGCCAGGAAAGCCTGGGAAGGGCCTCGAGGTGTATCCCTATGTTCTTTCACAAGATATGGGCAAACTAGGTTTTCTGGGAGGGAGCTGATTAGCACCCACAATCATGAGGGCACAGAGGTGGGGCCGGGAAGACTTCAGGGAGGAGAATATACGGAAACAGGCCTGGGGAAGGGAGATGGCAAGAGGCCACCCTCTTAGACAGAATGATGGGGAGAACAGCAGGGGCTTGGTGAAGAGGCCTTATCAGTCCATCCCCAAATATTTATTAAGCTCCTGCTGCCAAGTGCCAGACACGAATACTACATGGAACTACACTGTTAAAAATTAAACAGTCCTTGCCTCAGGGAACTTCTATTCTATTGGGGTAAGCAATAACATTCACAGTTAAATAAGTATCAGATCTACTCAGTAAAAACAGGATGATTATGGGGCCAGGGGAGGAAGTGCTGGGATTCAGAGAGGCTTCCTGTAGGAGACAGCATTTGAATGGAGTTTAAGGACATCTAATGGCAGAGGAAGGAGCGAGTGCATTCCCGACACTAGCTGAGGGTAGCCTCTTCACAGGCCCAGAAATTAGAGATGGACCGACCTCTGGAGGAGCCAGGAACTGCTAAGAGGCCAGTTTGACTGGAACTTCAAGTGAGGATAGGGAAGTAAGAGCCACAAAGCCTGGCCAGGTCAGCTTCCCCTGCATTCTAGAGTACTTGACTTGTCCCTTGGAGGGAGTCCCCAGAGCTTCTGAGCAAGAGAGGCCTTTGAAGCTCTCCGAAGCTCACTTCCCTTTCTCTGCTGCTCAGGAAACTCTCAGGGTCACCTGGCTGGATTCAACTTTGGGCTGAAAAGTCTGAGTCCTCCTGATACCCAGTAGGGGCATGCCGAGGTGCTGGCAGCCTGGCCTGGTCAGAGCGGGGGGCAGTTATTAGAGGGAGGCTTTTCTGTTTGAAATAAGAGAGAGCTCACAGGCAAAGTAGGGTGTCATTCTGTGGGGCTCCAGAAATCCTCCTCCCACATTTTGTTTGAGGTTAAATGGCAAATTAGCACCACGTTGACCCTTGCAGTAGACTTTACAAAAATGTGCTTTTTATAAAGTAAAGGAGTTTAGAATCTATCTGTAATGACTTTAGAAGTTGGAGGGAAACCAGTCAAATCAGCAAGCCTACTATGTGCCAGGCACTGTACTAAGGAATGCTGGGCCTACAAAGAAAGGCCCAAAAGGCAGTCCCTACCTCAGATGGCTCCCAGTCTAATGGGGAGACAACATGGAAATGACTGTGTGCAGACAAACTCTGGCCAGGCTGACCTGGAGATAGTCAGCTCAGGAAAGGCATCTTGCAGAAATTGGAGTTTTAAATCAAAGGAAGCCAGGAGGTAGCGGCAAAGAGGAAGGACATTGCAGCCCAGGAGGAGGCCAAAGAGAAGGCTCCGAGTCTGGAGGTGGAGAGGACAAGCATCTGGCGAATCCTGTTTAAAGCAAGCGAAGCTGACGAAATTCCAGAAGAGTTTCTGCTCCGAGCTGTAACTCTTAGCAGCTCTCCTGATTCAGATGCTGCTTAGTGGGAATTCTGTTTCTCTGCTGACCTTCAATCAATCAGCTTTTAGTGGGAGCCTCTATGGGCCTGAGTTTTGGAGACTCAGAGAGGCAAAGGACAGGGAGTTCAGGGGTGTTCACGATCTAGTGGAGAGATGGCAGGCACGTGTATAAATAAGCTCCATACAGGTTCCGGAGGAGATAATTAGCAGAGGGAAGGCACTGCACTTAAGAAGTATTAGAAAAGTCTTCCTGTAGAAGGTGAGGTTTTAGTTGAGACAGAAAGGAAAGCTGGGAAGTTGTAGGGGGACATATGGTGAGCTTTCCAGGCCTGAGGGGAGCCAGAGAAAATGTCTGGAGCCAAGAGATGGAATGTCTTGTTTGTGGAACAGCCAGCCAAAAGACCAAGGTCATTGGATTGAAGAGTAGGGGTGTTTGAGAGAGGGCTGAAAAGTGTGGAGGTTGGATATGAGGGAGGTATCAGTTGAGCTTTGAATGTCAAATGGAGGGTTTTGTGTTTCATCCTGGAAGCCTTAGGGAGCCACTAGATTTTATTGAGTAGGGCAAGTGACAGGGTCAGATCTGTGCTTTAGGAAAATCACTTTAGTGGCTGAATGGTGAATGAATTGGAGTGGGGAGAAGCTTGGGTCAGGTAGACATCCCGCTCCCCCCAGTAGCTAATGCAGTGGTCTAGGCTTGAGGTGATGAGGTCCTGAGCCAGTGTGGGAGCAGTGTCAGAGGAGAGAAGGTGAAATTGTCAGTCTTGGCCTTGGCTGTGGGGGTGGAGAGATAGTGAGGACTCCAGGATGATGCCTAGTGTGGGAGCCCAAGGGACTGGGAAGACAGGATTGCCCTGGAGCAGTTTGGAAGTAGGGAGGATTTAGAGGAGACATGAGTTCAGTTCAAATCGTTCACAGTTGATCGTCTAGTATTGCTCTTACAGTGTTCTCCTTACTTCATTCTGCATCAATTTATGTTAAGTCTTTTCAGATTTTTCTGAAATTAGCCTTCTCATCATTTCTTATAGCATAGTAATATTTCATTACAATCATATACTACAGCTTGTTTGACCATTCCCCAGTTGATGGGTAGCTCCTTAATTTCCATTTTTTGCCACTATAAAAAGAGCTGCTACAAATATTTTTATACAGATAGGTTCCTCCCCACCCCAACCCCTTCCTGTTTTTGTCTCTGGGTTACCAACTTACCAGTGGTGTTGCTGGATCAAAGGGTATCCACAGTTTCATAGCCCTTTGGGCTTAGTTCCAGAATGGATGAATTAGTTCATGACTCCACCAACCATGCATTAGTTGGACTTGTTGAGTTTAAGATGTCTACTGCACATCTAGTTCATGATGTCTGAGAGGTTATTTGAGAGATTGAGGCAAGAAGTGTCATCAGCATAGAGATGATAAGTCCATGGGAGCCTGTATATCGGCAGATGGAGTGGGCTAGAGGGAAAAGAGAGGAGGTTTCAGGACAGCTCTCAGGGTTGCCCGTGGTTAGTGGGTATGACTGAGATGAGGAACCACCAGAGGATACAGAAGTACTCTGATAGGGAGGAAGAAAACCCAGGGAAGTGTGGTGTCCTGAAAACAGAGGGAATTGAGGATCAGAGCAGGGTCAGAGGGCACCCAGAAGTGAACAAGCATGAGGATTGAGAAAAGGCCATTGAAGTTGGCAGTTAGGAGATGGTTGGTGACTGGAGAATTCGGAAATCAGGTTGTAGAGCTGCAGGAGAGGCTGTTGTGGACAGCCTTCTCAAGGGAGTTTGTGACATGTTATTAGAATGACATTCGTAGGCAGTCCTTTCTAAGAACTGAGTAGGAGCAGAATAGCTAAGAGGTGTCCCACAGACTACCTAAAGGAGTGCTTGAGACCAGAAACGTAAGTGGGAAGTAGAGATAGCGTTACATTTTAAAGCTAGGTCAGAGTGCAGCCTGGGGAGCCTTCAGTATGGTTTAGTGGCCCCTGGTTCTCCTTGAGTTTGATGACTTTTCTAAGATCAACTCTCTCCAAGGTCCCTTTTCCAAATCTAAATCATTGATTTCTAACTTCGTCCTGATGGAAATGCAATTTTCTTAAAATTTCAGTTGTATATGAAAATAATGTGGAATTATATAATTAAAGTTTTAAAATTGTTTCTCTCCATTCACCCAGTTACTAAATCTATCTACCGAGGGAATTGGGGAGGGTGTAATTGGCCAACAAGAAAAGGCCCAAAAAGTGGTGGCATTTTTTGTAATGGAAAAAAGTTGGAAGCAAATACTGTGCCCCGTGAGGGTATAAATATGATGTATCACTTCGTAAGAAACACGAGCAATTCAGAGAAATCTAGATGCCTTGTATCCCTGCCCCTTCCCCACTGGGCCTCACTTAGTGCCCAGCACATGGTGGGGGCTTTGTAAAATGTTTGTTGGTTCCTTTATGACCGGAAAAGGACGACTGGCTGATCAGACCAGTACGAGCTGGGAATGCTGTCACAGGTTGGGCAGATAGTCCGGGTGAATATTTGGGGTACATCCTGCCTCTCCTTTGTGCTGCCTCAATTCTGCTTGGCTCACAGAGCACCGCACCTTGCTGAGCAGGCCTGTGACGGCTACAGCTGTGTCAAAGATGATGCCTTCACATAGATTGGTCAGGTCCCTTCGAAGAGACCTGGAGCAAAGTCTAGAGAACCAGAAGGACTTTATGCGCATCTTCAGCATTATAGAAATGCAGTTTGGTCAGCTCATCGAGAACAAAATGAGCCAAGCCAGGAGGACAGTCACTATAAAGAAACACTGTAAAGACCAACAGCCTTGAAAGCTGGAAGAATTAGGTCCATACAGCAGCCACTGTTAATGAGCATTACAGATAAGTCATGGAAGGATCTGTATACTTCTAAAACAACCAGTGAAGGAATTTGTTTTGCTTGACTTCATATCTTTGTTACAAGGAGTTGTTTTTTTCTTTTTTCCAGTGGAGTGGGAGATGGAGGATATAGAAAATAGAGTTGTGTTGGTTTAAAGAAATTCCCATGAAGAGCTTTGCGTGGGGAGTGATGGGGCATAATAAAAACTTGAAGATGAAGTCACTGTGTTGTTGGGTTTGCTTAAATTCTTGTTATGAGAGACCTCTCGCAGAGTTGGGTTAATGCCTAGATATTTGTAATACAAAAACAAAACACATCAATACAACTTTCTAAAAATTAAAACAAACCATTTAGCCTATGTTAGAGCCCTGACTTAGAACCTATCAGCTATCCTTCATCTTAAATGGAAAACTGCTAAGTTGTAAGGTGGCATGTACCCTGCCAGTTCTCAAGATGAACAGATAATGGGGAATTTAACTGGGAGTATGCTAAGGGTTTGTAGGATACGCAGAAAGCAGGTTTTGTAAAGTCTAGTTCCTGTCTCCACATCAACTCTTGCACTCTTCTGCTCAAAGAATACATGATTTGATTGATGCCCTCTTCTGTTCATCAGCCTCAGTTGTTTGCAGGAGTATTTTCATGTTTGAGGGCCTCATCATTTACCCAAACTGTATCTGCTCTATAGGGCAGCTAGGTGGTGCGGTGGATAGAGCACCAGTGCAGGAGTCAGGAGGACCTGAGTTCCAATCTCACCTCAGACGCTTGACACTCACTAGCTGTGTGACCTTGGGCAAGTCACTTAACCCCAATTGCTTCTTCCTGGGTCATCTCCAGTCATCCTGATGAATATCTGGTCACTGGATTCAGATGACTCTGGAGGAGAAGTGAGGCTGGTGACCTGCACAGCCTTCCCTTACTCAAAACAAAGTCAAGTGCAAATCATGTCATTATTTCTCTGATGGCATGGTCTTCTTCAACAACGAAGGACGAACACACATCAGCTCTATAATTTTGAACTCTGAAATTCTTCTGAACACAATTTCCTGTTTCCATCCTCTCTGCATCACTTTAGATAAGCTCCTCCACAGCCTCTCCAGGGAGGACATCTTGCCACCTGAACTTTGGGGGAGGTGATTCATTCTGTTTTAGGGTCCCTCCCTGGTGAGGCTAGCTAGCTAATCTGACTAACCTTTTGGATCTGCTGAGCACACCAAGCTTCACATCACATCCAGCTTTCTTCCTGGAACCCTGCACAAACCTGGCCTCTTACCCTGCCTCCGTGTGCTTCCTCTCTTCTCCCTCATCCCCAAACCTCTGTTTTTGCTTCCCAGCTCTTGCTCTTGCTTTAGGCACGATCATTAGCTGCCAGTGGAGAAGGCTTTCAGTCTCCTTCTCTCTGGCTTCCCTGGCCAGCCCTGTGACTGCCTAGACAGAACTTCTTTCCCCAGCTGCCACTCCCTCGAATGAGTTCCCAGAGCAGAAAAGAAGCATTCTGAAGGTGGCAACTGTTTCACCTTTTTATCCCCAGGGGTAGGCATGGGATTTGACATATAGTGGTCACATGAAAAATGCTTATACGTTCATTTGTTCTCATGGTGTTCTCAGGTGTTTCCTTTTTCCTTGTTCATCCAGCCCACGAGCACTTCTCTTGCTACCAAGTCTGACTAAAGGCACTGACTACTACTTTTATATTCCTTTTCTCTATGTCCGTATTCTGTCATAGTAAGAACATTGGATTTAGTCTTAGGAGACACCTGGGTGCAGATCTCCCCTCTGACACAAGAGTGTGACTACGGGGACACCCCTTAACCTCACCTATGTTTTCATCTGTCCGGTGGCGGTGATTGTCCTGGCGTCCCAGGGTTAACGTGGCCATCGAGTGAGGTGTGCATCCAAAGGCTGTCTCCATAGAATCTTGGCCCTGGCCTGGGACTTTATTGGTACTTGTGGTGTAGAAACTCACTCTGTCAGTGACAATGAGCCCCAGGCTGCTTCTAGCAGTTTTCAGCTTTGGAGGTTTGAGAACTTCATTTATCTGAGGCACAGTGGGAGCTCCGTTCTTCCTGCCTAGGAGGCTTCCTTGCTATTTAGTATGTTTCACTGCCCTTAATGATCCCCCCTTGTTAATCCCACACCCTAGTTCCTTCTAGACTTTCTACCTTTTTCACGTTCTTTGTCTTACCTAAGTTCTGCAACTCTCTCCAGTGTCTAGAGGAAAAGAGTGTGTGTGCGTGTGTGGAGGGGGAGTCATTGTCTTTTCCTACTGGACCCGCCAAACTAAACCAATGGTCATTTGGGTCCTTTGTTTTCTTGGGGCCTCTGCTGACTAGGTCCACCACAAATTGGCTGTCGCAGCTGAGTCCTCAGCAGGATGGTCCTCTTCTCTTTCTGTCCCATTTACCAGCATATCTCTCCTCAAGCCACCCATGGCAACCCTTCACTCTGCCCTCTTGGCTGAGCACCTTATACTTTACTGAAAAAATGGAGGTCATCTGCCCTGCTCCCCCCCCCACCTCATATTCCTCTCCTCATCTCCCTCCAGGCTCTTACGAAGAGATGGTCCTTCTTCCTGTCCAAGCCTCTCTGTGCTCCCCAGTCAGTCACCCTCACCATCAGCCCCATCCTCTGATCTTTGATCTCTCCTGCTTGCAATGTGTCCTCTGTCCTTAGAGCCCTTCCTAGCTGTTACCCCTTATATCTGCTTCCTTTCTCTGCTGACCTCCTTGAAAAAGTCACCTATACTTGGTACCTTCACTTCCTCTAAACTCCCTGCATTGTGGCAGTTGCCAAATTTACCAGTGACTTGATAATGGCCAGATCTCATGGCCTTTGTTCAGTCTTATTCATTCTAAATCTACGTGCAGGTTTTGATGCTGTGGTTTGCCTCTTCCTGCTGGACTTCTCCCCCTCTGTGGGGGCCTGTGACATTGTTCTCCATCGATTCTCCTCCTGACCAGTCTTAATGCTCCTCCTCAGTCTTCCTGCTGGATCTGTGTTGTGGCCATTAACTGTGGGTGTCCTTCAGGGCTCCTTTTTTTCTGTGCATTATCTCAGTGATCTCATTAGCTCCCTTGGGTGCAATTATCCATGCAGATGATTCCCAGATCCTGTTCTCCCCACTGAGCTCTCACACATCATCCGCTGCTCATTGGACGTTTCAGGTTGAATATCTACTACACCTCTAGCTTGGCATGTCTAAAGCGGATCTCATCATCTTCCCAGCTCCCCTGTCACTGCCAAGGGCACTTCCATCTTCCAGGCCCACAACATCAGTCATCCAGTCAGCTGTCAAATATTATTTCTTTTACCTTCACAGCATTTGTTGCATACACCCTTTCTCTCTACTCACACAGTGACCTCTATGGTTGAGGACCTCCTCATCGCTCTACTGGATACTGGTGGAAACTTCTTTCTCACTGGCCTTTCTGCTTACCTCTGCCTCTGGATTCCTCTGGCTTCCTTCAGGACTCCGCTCACATGCCACCTTCTGCCAAAGATCTTTCTTGGTCCCTTCTGTCCTTTGGAATCTTCTCTAAAGTTGTCTTCCTTCCCCAATGTATCACTTGTATGTAGCTATTTGCATATTATATGGAAACTCCTTGAGGCCAGGGCCTGATTTTGTCTTCCTTTTCTCCTTGGCTCTTACTTAGCACATTGCCTAGCACATAGTAAGTACTTAGTAAATGCCTGGTGATGGATGCATTTTGACAAAATCTCCCACTTTTAAATTCTAACTCATTTCCTGAGCCCAGTGTGACCTTGGGTTATCCAGAGCTCTGACAGCTGCAGCCACGCTGGAGAGGCTCTGACTGCTGGCTGAGGGGTGGAGGGGAGGTCATTGTGAGGCCCAGCCACTTGTGTTCAGAGATTCAGAGTTGTTTTGGCAGAAGGCACGTGAGTCTTTGGCCCAAGCAGGTCTCCAGAACCATCTCCTAAGGTACAGAAGGGCCATAACTTGTGTCGGTGAAGGGAATTCTCCTTTTGCCATGCCGAAATGACCAAAATATTAAAAGTTGATCAAATCAAGTGTGTCTGCTGTTGCACCAAATTAGATGAAGGAAGCTAAGGTTAGTTAGCCTTGAAAAGGCTTGAGTAGTGAAGGGTCATCTTGCCTGGCTCCTGATGATGACTTGGATCCGTTTGTGGATGTTATCTACCTCCTGGAAGTGTCAGCGCTTGGCAGGCTGGATTGAAAGAAGGAAGGGCCACCGCTGTGTCCGTTCAGCTCTGCTGGTGCTTCAAGCTGTTTCTTCGGCCTCAGTTTCCTCATCTCCCAAATGAGGATAACTACTTTCCAGCCCTGGGAAACTGAAATAATATCATTACAGATGGTTGCACGTAGGTGCCACTTAGCAAACTTGAAAGTTTGGTTTAAATGGCCTTTATTGTTGTTACTATTGAGAAGCATCCTGGTGTCTCTGAGTTAGTGAGCAGGCCTGACTCCATGACTCTGTTAACCAGTCAGTTAACCCCCTAGTGCCCAGGTGATTCTCTAAGACTGTTAGAAAAAAGGTTGTGCCCTGTAGTGGAGGGAGCTGCTCCCCCAGAACGCCCTCTAGGGAGAAGGAGAAGGATGAGGAACACTCAGATACTGCATCTGTTCTCCTGCTTGGTTGGTGTGTGTTTTGGAAGGAAGTGGAGCCTCTGAGCTTACAGTTCATTTTTTTTTCCCTCCCCTGTCTCTTTAAATCTGAGAACAGCGAAAGATCGCTAGGAGTTTTGTATTACTGTTAATGTGTACTATTCTAAAAGCAATTTGGATCATGAATAGAACTTTATGGTGACTTTTTCTCTCATAATATCTGTGATATTATGATGGTAGTAAAACCTGATACCAATGGAAAGTGCCTTGGCTGGAGAAGGAGCTTGATTTGACTCCTGGACTGTAAATTTTGATCAGATGGTGAAGGACTTGATCTCTTGTAAGGGTTCTCCCCACTTCTCCTCTCATAAAATGGGGGGAAGGGGAACATCTCCTTCCAGCACTTGTATCTCCTCATCAATAGGCTTAACCCTTTCCCTTTGTTTAAACTGACTGCCAGAGAAAGAAGATGCCATCAACCATGTTCTAAACTTGTTTTTGTTACCAGTGTAGAGTGGGGAAAAGACTGAAATGATGTGGGGGGCCATTGGCAAAGGAAGGGCAGGTGATGAGGATGGTGTGAGGACTGGGAACCAAAGCCTGTCAAGACTAGAAAGAATCCAGTTTGGTCTTGTGGTTGAAATTCAGTCATGTCTGATTCTTTGTGACCCCATTTGAGATCTTCATGGCAAAGATGCTGAAGTGGTTTGCCATTTTCTTCTCCAGCTCATTTTATAGATGAGGTATTTGCCCAGGGTCACACAAGCCAGTAAGTGTCTGAACTCCTGTGCCCTCTGCCATCTGGGATTTGGTCTAGGGAAGATTTAAGGTAAATGTCATTGTACCCTCACAAACACTTCAAGGGGGCTGTCACGTGAAAGACATGGTAGACTTGTAAATGATAGTCTAGAGGACAGAGCTCAACAAAGACAAAAGGTAGAGGGGAGAACACATGCAATTCAATGTCAAAGAAACCTCCAAACAGCACTTTGAACAGGCACATCCATCAATGGAATGGGCAGCATTCGAACATGGTTGGTTCCTTGTTACGAGATTCAAGTAATCTGGAGAGCTACTTTATAAAAAAATGTTTAATTTGTTTTAATTGACCAAAATCTGTCTTCTTACTGTCCCCCTCCACCCCCCAGTTGAGAACATGAGAAAAACAACACCTATCTCCAACATGTACAGTCAATCAAAACAAATTTCCACCTTGGCCATGTTTCAGGAAAATAATCTGTCTCATTCTGCATTCACCTCTCTAGGAGGAGGTGAGCAGCTTGTATCTTAGTTGGCCATTACATGGTAAGAGTTCAGCACAATCATATTTCATCGCATTTATATAATATAACTCATACATTCTCCAGTTAGTGAGCACTCCTTTAGATTCCTGTTCTTTGCCACCTCATGAAGAGGTGTGAATATTATTGTACATCCTCGAGTTTATTTTGCTTAGGACTAATCCCTTAATCGACCCTTCATCTACTTTCCCCCTTCCATTTTTTCCATTTCCTTCTTATTTTCTTGTTGAGTGAAATAGATTTTTGTACTCTGTGTATTTTCTTCTTTTGATTAGGTATGATGAGAGTGGGTTCAAGAGAAGACTATGTCCCTCCCCTCCTCCTCCTCGTTTATAGAGATGTCTGCTTGTCCACTCTGGTTATGTGAGATAATTCCCCTAACTTTCCTTTCCTTCTCTCTTCCTCCCCCTAGGTATTCCTCTGCCCCCCTCTTTTCATTCTTTTAAGATCAGCAGGACCTAAAAGAACCACTCTTAGGCCTTGTTTAATGGGTCTTTTCTGTCGGATGATGATAGGGTTCAGAGGGATCGTATGTATCTCCCTCACTCAGAACAAAGTCAGGTTCAAGTCATGTCCTCGTTTCTCTGACAGCAGCGCAGGACGACCTGCACCAATGGATGTCCCACATTTCATGGTAAGCAGTTTATCTTCTTTAGTGCTGCATCATCGTCATTCATAGTCACCTTCTTTCTAGCTGCTTGCAATATTTTCTCTTTGACCTGGGAATTCTGGAATTTGGCCACAGTGTTCCTAGGAGTTTCTCTTTTTGGATCTCTTTCAGGCAGTGATCGATGGATTCCTTCAATACTTATTTTGCCCTCTAGTTCTAGAATCTCAGGGCAGTTTTCCTTGATAATTTCATGAAAGATGATGTCTAGGCTCTTTTTTTGATCATGGCTTTCAGGTAGTCCCATAATTTTTAAATTGTCTCTCCTGGATCTGTTTTCCAGGTCAGTTGTTTTTCCAATGAGCTATTTCACATTCTCTTCCATTTTTTCATTCTTTTGGTTTTGTTTGGTGATTTCTTGGTTTCTCAGAAAGTCATTAGCCTCCATCTGTTCCATTCTAATCTTGAGAGAACTATTTTCTTCAGTGAGCTTTTGAACCTCTTTTTCCATTTGGCTAATTCTGCTTTTGAAAGCATTCTTCTCCTTATTGGCTTTTTGAACCTCTTTGGCCAATTGAGTGAGCCTATTTTTCAAGGTGTTATTTTCTTCAGCATTTTTTTGGGTCTCCTTTAGCAAGGTATTGACCCGTTTTTCATGCTTTTCTTGCATCTCTCTCATTTGTCTTCCCAGTTTTTCCTCCACCTGTCTAACTTGATTTTCAAAATCCTTTTTGAGCTCTTCCATGGCCTGAGCCCATTGGATATCTATTTCGGATGTTTGGGATACAGAGGCCTTGACTTCTATGTCTTTCCCTGATGGTAAGCATTGATCCTCCTCATCAGAAATGAAAGGGGGAAACATCTGTTCACCAAGAAAGTAGCCTTCTATGGTCTTATTTTTCTTCCCTTTTCTGGGCATTTTCCCAGCCAGTTACTTGACTTCTGAGATTCCTCTCCACCCCCGTCTAGATCTGCCCAGCTAGTGCTTGGGGTCTGAGATTCAAATGCTGCCCCCCAGCCTCAGGGCTTTCAGCAACGGGTGTGTCTGCTATTCAGTGTTAGCTTAAGTTCTGGTGCTCAGGTGGGGGCAAGGCCGCCTCCCAGGCTCAGTTCCCTCAGGGGCTTTATGCAGAGACCTTTGGTAATGGCCCTGAGCTCCTGCCTGCTGCTTGGGGAGTTCCGGGCCACAGCTGCCTCTGCTGCTGCCTCCTGAGGGGGCCCGAGTCACGGAGACACCCCACTCCCCTCTCTGCCAGCCCAGAAGTCTCTCTCACTGACCTGGAGCACCTGTGGGTGGAGGGACCTTCGTGGCCACTGGAGATTCCGTCCCTGAAGCCTGCTCGGATCTGCTCCTCTGGGGCTGCACGGCCAGGGCAGCGCAGGAGTGGGCTCCTCTGTCCGGTGCGTGACGGACCCCTGGGGACGGCTTTCCAGGGCTCTCTGGAACGGAAATCTCTTCCACTGTGTTTCTGCGTGGCTTGCTCTGCTCCAGAATTTGTGGGGAGTTCTTTTTACAGAAAATTTCTGGGCTGTGGATTCGGAGCTAGCATACATAAGTCTTTCTACTCCGCCATCTTGGCTCCTCCCCATAGTCACCTACTTACACTTACCTTAGCTCCTGTGTTTCTCTGGACTTTTCATTAGGGATACTTGAAAGTCCTCTGTCTCATGGTGTTATATCCATTACTTGAATTTTTTCTTTCTGACTGCAGAATTTTTTTCTTTGACAGGAAAGCTCTGGATTATGACTCTAATATTCCTAGGAGTTTTCATTTGGGAATTTCTTTCAGGAGCTGTTTCCCCTTCCTCCTAGGATTCTGAGAGATCTAGGTAGTTTTCTTTGAGGATTTGTATTTTATCTAGGCTCTCTTTTTGGTCACAGTTTTTAGCTACTCCAATGATTTTTAAATTTTTTTCTCCTTAATCTGTTTTCCAGGTCAGTTGTTTTTGCTATAAGATAACTTGCATTTTCTTAACATTTTTTTTACTTTTGACTTTAATATTTCTTGTTCCTTTGTGAACTCATTGACTTCTCTTTGGTCCATTCTAATTTTCAGGGAGTTTGTTGCTTTGGGAAGGTTTTGTTCCTCTTGTACCAAGTTGTTAATTCCCTTTCTAAGTCGTATTCCATAGCTCTTATTTCTTTACCAATTTTTTTCTTCAAATATCCTCTAGTCCATTTATAAAAACATTTTAAACACAACTTTTTCATCATCTCTTTCAGGAATTCTACTTGAGTTTGTGCCCAGGCTGTGTTTTTCTCTTAGGCTTTTGCTTGTAGGTGTTTGGGAGTCATTCTCTTTTTCTGCATTTGCTTCTTGAGTGCCCCGCCCCCCCAACCCTGCTTACTGTGGTGCAGTTCTTTTTTAGATTATTAGACATTAATTAGACATTCTCTAGCCTGTGTCTTGACTTTGGACTTGATATTAAGGCTGAGCTCTGCCACACATCTGGAGGAAAGCCCTGGTCTAGTCTGTTGCTCCTTTTTTTGGGGGGAAGTATTGGATGTTGTGTTATTCAAGGATCTCAGGAACGGACCGGGGACCGAGGGTTCTCCTCTAGGGCAAAGTCTGATCTTTGACCCCCTGGTTTGAGCTCTTCAAGTTCTTGACCTGAGTTTGGGTCTGAGCAAGAGTAGATGCTGCTAGACCCTACTCCTCTCAGCTAACTGGAAACTCTTGGTTCTAAGTGGCCCAGTTGTAGGCTCCTCTTTGGCCAGGGTATCCTGCCTTGCTTATTTAACTCTGGAGGCTGGGACAGGTGCTGCAAGACCTTGCCTTGAACCTTGAAGGCTGAGCCACCTGCTGAATGAAGACAGCGTCTGAACTTCCTCCCCAGCTAGTGGCAGGACCACTTCTCACTGCCCAGATATGCCACCTGGGACTGTGTGCTGGGTATCTGTCCTTGCAGCAGTGTCCCCCATGGGTCTGGGGCCCCCTTTCGTGCTGGCACTAGATCATGCTCAGTGTGCCTGCCCAGACCCTGTCCTCTTTCTGCAGACCTCTCTGTCTCTCCCGATGTTGACTCGGGTTGGACAGAGGACTTATTGTGACTTTTTCTGTATTTCTCCATCAGAGCTCAGTCTGGTACATTGTGTAGATCTGTTTGGGGGACTCGTGGGTGGATGCTCCGTCACATTGCCTCCTTCTACTCTGCCCTGTTGGCTCCGCCCCCTGTATAACTACTTATCAACAATATTATAGAAATAAATCCACTACTGAGGGACATTTGAACTAGAGCATTACTGTCAAACTCAAAGAAAAACAGGTCCCTCCAGTGCATATTGAATTAGAAAACCACAAATTAATATTATCTGCACCATATGGTATTCTTACTTATTTTGTTAAACATTTCCCAGTTGCACTGTAATCTGGTTCTGCAGCCCTCGAGAGCCTTGGGAAGGAGCTCTGAGATCTCTATCGCATCTAAGTTATGAGATCTTGTAGGACAGTACAGAGAACTCTTAATTTTGCGTCAATTGATTGGGTGTGAATCCAGGCCTGTGCCTGCCCTCTCACTGCCTGACCCATCCAGGTGAGTTACCTTTGTTTACTCACAAGTAAAATGAGGAGCTTGGACAGTTATTGAGGCCCCTGCAGTTCTAGGTTACTGTCCTCTGGGATTTCTTTCCTCAAGCAATCCTATTGAAGTGATTCTTCCAGGTGCATTTTCTGTACAACATTTCAACCTCTGCTCTGGGCAAAGTTTATTAACACTAGAAAAAACGAGGCTGTCTGCCCTCATGAATAAAATAGTTTAGTAGGAGGTAAAAGACGTACTTAATTCTACAAGCTGTCCCTAGGCTCCAAGGCTAAAGGATTTAGCGCTGGTAGGGACCTTCACAGCACCAAGTGTTGTGCTTAGGAGGGGACAAGCAGACAGAAATGACAGAGTCATCTCTCCTTGGATTGTGGGGGAGGGGAAGAAGAACAAAAGGCCTCTAGAAGAGATGGTGTCAGCATCTAGGCCTCAAAGGATGGGAGAGATGTCAGCAGGTGGGACTGCATTGAGAATCTGTTCTAGGTGCAGGGGAAGCCAGAACAGCTTCATACAGTGGAGAGTGGGCCCAGCTGTCTGAAACAAAGTACATGTGCGAAGGGAGTTTGGATCCAGACTTTCGGATTCAGATTCAAGTTCTCGAGTGCCAGAGAAGGATCATTTAGGGCTGGAGGAGATCTCCAACGTCAGTTAGACTAAACCTCTCCTTTTATAGATGAGGGCACTGGGATCAGAGTGGTGGGTGCCCCATCCATGGAGAGGTGAGAAGCTTGTATTTAATTTTGGGGGAGGTGGCAACCCTCTGTAAGGGTCTGAGTAGGGAAGGGGGATTGGCCTTGTTTGTTAGGAATACAACATTGGCAGGAGGGAGGGACGGAGGAGATATTTGAGAGGAGGGAGGCAAGAGGCCTTGAATACGGCTGAGAATCTCAAAGGGAAGGTGCCATGTAGCCAATGTTTGTATCTAGCAATTGATTATCTCTTCAAGGGGCATTCTACTCCCAGAACTCATTTCATCTTCAGAGTAGCACTGACTGAGGTCAGCATCACCAGGCAGTGTTACCTGCTAGTAGCTAATGAGACTGAAACTAAAGCAGCAGCATGGAGTGGGAGGTGGGCTGGCTCTCGGTGATGAGCTTCACTTCTGTCTGCCCTGGAAATGAACATGTGGTTTGTTTGAGATTACACTCCCGTAAGTGTAATAAGCTTGGGCTTCCATTTGAAGACGTTCAGTGACGAGTGAGTGCACATGTGCAACAGCGTGAGTGCCCTTGGGATATGTGTGATTTGCCCTCTTCCTTTCTAATCTGGCATAATATGTGTTCATGCCTTACGTTCCTTCACCTGCACCCTGCAGCCTCCCATGTTCAGTTTTGAACATCTCATCTGATACCTTTGAATGTTTAGATAGGGAGGGATGGTTCATCTTTCTCTCACTTCTTCGGTACCCTTTCCGAGGTCTTTTTGGGGTAAGAGAATAATCACCCTGGTGCTTAATTTTTCTCTTCTCATCTGTAACTGTGAGGCTGATGATTTTTCTGAAAGTGAGACTCAGTCGGGATGAAAGGGGAGAGGAAAGCTAATGATGGGGCTTGTTGAGGGCCTGGGCCTGGGCCAGGGCCAGAACTTAGCCAAACCTTTTGTCCTGTTTTCTGCACACGAGAGGCATGTCAGGAATGTTGAGAGAATACAGTCATTGCCAACAATTACAGTTGTTGATGGAGACACTTTGTTTAGTCCTCAGGGTCTATGTGGGTAGTGGCCATCCTTGGGGTTCGCTTAGCAGCTTCTGTTCGTGCATGTGTTGTATCTTTCCCCACTAATGTCATTACTTTTCTATTGAAATGTTTGCAGTGGTAGCATTGTGCAATAAGGTGGTTTGATGTTCAGACGTGGTCCCTTGGGTTAGCCAGTCTGCCCCTTACCATGGAATATTGACCATCGTTTGACTCTTAAGGCTCACAAACAAATGTTTTTGCTTTAAAAAGTGCACCTTGACATTGTCTTGGTGGTCTGGTTTTTATGAGTAGGCATCTGGTTTTACAAATAAACTCTTCCCCAAGAAACTAGAATTTACCCTCTGAGAAGTCCTGCTTTCTCTGGCAGTCCGACAAAATGACATTGAAATACTGTGTTTGAGATTGCCAGGTACCGTCTCTGTGACTTCACACAAGTCACTTTGCTTTTCTGGGCCACAGACTTCCCTCCTACAGTGGAGGACTGGATTAGACGGCTTCCAGGAGTCTTTCCAGCTGCTAATTCTTGGTCCCAGGAATGACTACAACATTTGCTTTTGTGTCCCCAAGTCTTACACGTAACTTCCAGAGATTACAGATGCTTCGAAGACTTTTGGCAGATGTGATTTTGACTTGATAGGTTTCTTTGCTCTGGTCAGCCTTCCTTTCTAATACATCAGTCTATAGAGCAGCAAGTTGTTAGTCGGTCATATTTCAGTCATGCCTGACCCTTTATGAGCTCATTTGGGGTTTTCTTGGCAAAGACACTAGAGTGGTTTACCATTTACTTCTCTCACTCATTTTACAGATGAGAAAATTGAAGCAAAACCCCCCCAAAAGGGTTAGGTAATTTGTCCAGGGTCACACAGCTAGTAAGAGTCTAAGGCCAGATTTGAACTCAGGAGGATGCGTCTTTCTGGCTCCTGGCCCAGCGTTCTAGGCACTGTGGCGTCACCTAGCGGCCCCTAGAACAACGAATCCTCCTACAAAACCATCCTTCAAGGAGCACCTTGATTTGGGGTGCTCTTAGTAAAAAGTTGTAGGTATTGTTTGATGTTAAGGCTTTTTGAGGACTGGATCCTTGTCCATGGATACCAGGTACAACCACATCTCTGTGAACAGCTTAGATCCAGGTTTTCTTAAGACTCATAGGTTCATACTTCTCAGGGATTGTTTTGTGACCGACCTGTATATATACCGCAGAACATACTGTAAAACTTCAGTTAACATCTTTAGTCTGAGTATTTTTACTTAATTGGATATTCTTGAATGTAAATCTTCAGCCCTGGTTCTGAGCTGTAGTCCCACCTGCCTGGCTTTTGGATAGCCCAAACTGGGTGTCCTGTAGAAATTTTAGATTTCACACAAAATTCATTATAAGTAAAATACAAATTGTTTAAGTATGTCTTGACTGCAGATAGCTCTAAATTTTGCAAGGTAACTGTGTTGAAAGCTAATAGTGAAATGTCTTCTGTCTTTAGGGTCTGTTCTGGATATTATCAAGCACATTGTTGCCAAGGGGGAACACAAAAGTGGAGTCCTGGATGAGGCCTGCATTGCTACAATTCTCAAAGAGGTTCTGGAGGGCCTGGAATATCTGCATAAAAATGGACAAATCCACCGGTAAAGTAAAAAGAGAAGGGAACAACTGCTTCCCATTCTTCCTCATCAGGCTCCTAGCAGAGTCTCAACCAACATATTTCCATAGTTGTCTTGTTTTTCTCTTTTTTTTAAAATTAATTTATTTGCTTTAAGTTTTCTACAATCATTTCTGTAAATCTTAAATTTTATTCCCCCTTCCCCACACCCCGAGATGACTTGCAATCTTATGGGTTCTACACATACATTCTTACTAAATACCACAGCTGTCTTAAAGCCAAACGTGCTGTATCACCCTACTTCCAGGGCTGGCCTTCTCCCCTGAGGCCATTCCTCTTCCCTCTAGTGGACAACAGCAGGTCTGCAGTCGGAAAACAGATGATTAGCCAAGGGATGGTTGCGGGTGGGAGGGAGGTTCCATTTGTTTTTCAACTCTCTTTGCCTACCTCTCTTACCCCCTTTTCCCTTATTCCCCTTCTATTCCTTCTCACTACTTTCTTCCTCTTCCTCATGCCTTTCCTCCCATTTTAAATTTTTGTAGGCCAGAGTTTGGCCGCCTAAAAACATTTCTCTCATTTGTTAAATTGTTTGAGTAGAGCTAACTGTCCTCCCAGGTAATGTTTCACCTAGTTGTAGTTTCTGGGGTCAGTGAAGAATGTTGGGTGTGATGTCTGGAATCAGTGGTCAGGAAGGAGATTTCTAGCACCCACTATGGAAAGATGAAGGTTAAAGCTGACGCCTATCAGGACTGAGTGTCTCCATCCTCTGATTAGCCACAAAGCCACCATAATTGTCATTTAATCAGTGAAGTCCCCTGGTTTAGGATGAGGAACCATCTGTGTATATATTCATTCAAAGGAGAAATTGTGGTGAAGCTGGCCCTTACTGCTGGATTCCCAGGACTGTTAACTTACTGCTTTGTACCTGTACCACCAAAGTACTGTGAACCTTCATTGAACATAGTCAGCCTTGGAGTATTTCTACTGGATGTTGTTGGATGGAAATCATCAGCCCCTCTCCTGAGCCGCTAGTCCCACCTGCCTGCTTTTGGATAGCTTACCTTGAGTGTCCTATAGACATGTCAGCCTCCAGACAGGATTTTTTCTTTTTCCTCCCAACTCTTCTGTCGCTTTCAAGGCCGTGCCCAGCCTCCCTATCACCCACACTCTTCCTCCTCCTCCCCACTTCCTGCTTTCCCAGACTTCCTTCAGGTCCCAGCCCAAATCCCAACTTCTGCAAGAAACCCCACCCTCTATAGTGCTAGTGCCTTCCCTCCACTGATTATCTGAAATGTATTTTGTTTATATCTTAAGTTTGACCTTAATTGTTAACATACTTTCTTCCTCATTAGACTCTGAGCTCCTTGACATCAGGGACTGGGCTTTTGTTTACTCTTTCTTTATATCCTTTATGCTTAGAAAAGAAGGGAACAAGCATTTATTACATGCTTAATGTATGCCACGCACTTTACAAATGTAACATTTGATCCTCAGGACCCTGGGAAGCAGGTACTATTGTTATCCCCATTTTACAGTGGAAGAAACTGAGGCAAAGAGAAGGTTAAATGACTTACCCAAGATCATGCAGCTAGTTAGTGTATGAGGCTGGATTTGAGCTCAGGTCTTCCTGACTCTAGGCCCAGGACTGTATCCACAGCATTAGTGCCTGGCACATAGTAGCTGCTTAATAAAGGCTTATTGACTTGACTGAACTTGTCACTTTACAAATCCAACTATTATTTAATCTGGTGGTTTTTTGTCTGGTTGGTTTTTGCTTACCCTATTGCACTCCCGTAGGCACCCCCTAGGGCAGGTGCTCATCCCCAAATGACTGTTGTCATGGCCTTCTCCTTGTTCTCTCTTCCCACCATCTCTAGCCTCTGCTTAGCTGCCCCAGTGATTTCCTTAATTCCAGCTCTGACCACGTCTCACACGCCTTCTGCTTTCATCCACCTCAATAAGCTCCTCTCCTTGTCATCTAATCCACCCTAAAGTCCTCTACTTGGTGTGGAAAGCCTTGGCCAGCCTGACCCCGTCCTCCATTTCCTTTCTCCTCCACCCTCTGGGATATTAGCTGTTTGCTGTATCCTGGCAAATGTGACTGAAAACAGTTTTCCATTTTTTTAACCCTTCTGTCTTTGTGCAGAAACCCCCTGAAGATGATGATTGCTTGAACTCTTAAGGGTAGAAATCACATGGGTCACTTAAAATATGTAGTCATCAAAAGGACATGGGTAAATGGGCAAGGGTGGGGGGATTGATTGTTTTTTGAAGGGGGCATGTAGCATTTATTTGTTCTTTATTCATCTAGGGATGTCAAAGCTGGAAATATTCTTCTGGGTGAAGATGGTTCGGTGCAGATCGCAGGTAATGCATCATTTCTCCCTCTTGAAAAGGAACTTGGGACCCAGCATGTCACATGGGTGCTGTGTTTAGTATGGTACATCTTTGGATGAGGGTTTGGGCACCAAGAAAACTGAAGTGGGGTTGGCCTCCTGGGTCCCTGTTTGCATGGGTCAGTTTTGTGTTTTGTGGCACTTTTGTCTCTTCCCATCCTCTTACCTGTCTCATGTGGAAGTTTGGGGAGAGTGTATGGATATCCTGTGGTTCTATAGATGACATGGTGCAGTGGTCAGAGGCAAGACATTGGGCCTTACCTTGTGGGTCTGATTCTCAACTTGGGGTACCGTGGGCATGTCTCCTCTCCTGATCATCTGTGCCTTAGTTTCTTTTGTCTGAGATACGAGAAGTGATCCTACATGGCCTCTGTTTCAAGATAGTCATGTAGCAAACACCCTCTGGACCTGAAGGCTCTAGATAAATTGGAGGCGCTGTTGCTGCTGTTACTTTAAGCAGTTACTCTTGGCATGATGGTAAATGAGATACTTCTGAATAGGTTGGTAAATAGAGATGTAGAAAGTCAGAGGACACCCACCACCATACCCTGTCTAAACTGGAATTAGATATAGTCTTATTTTGTAGCTTTATAAAAACACATAATTTGCCCCACACTGTGATTAGAAGCATCGAGTGAAGCATAAGACAGCTAGTTGAGTGATCACCATGGATGCTTTCTGCTGTGGTGGGGGATCTAGTTTCTGGACAGAACCAAGTGGAAGACAGATACCCTTAGAGAAGATGAGATCGCACAGGGCGTCCCACCTCTGAATGTTGCAGAACCTCCTGAGTGCCGTCCATGCCCACTCACAAGGATTCAGTCTGATGGTCTGCCTGGGAAGCCAAGTGAGTGAAGGCTTATTTTCCAGTCTGTGAGTTGGACTGTGGCAGCTAAATGAGGAAACCCCAGAGCTGGTCTCTGGGTCTGTCTCTGGGGAAGATCCTAGAGATGGGCAGTGTGCTGGGAGCAGTGCTGAATGGGAAGAGGGGAGATGGCCAAGCTGCCTTTTCGTGCTGAAACAGAGGGCCATCTTGTCAGTCTCCATATTCTTTTTGGGCCTCTCTGTGGCTCTGGCCAAGTGTGGAATACTGCTGCAGAAATCAAGGCTGCTTTTGGAATCATGGTCATGAGGAATTGTGCAGGAGAAGCAGCCACTGGGATGGCAGTGGTAGGCAAAGCCCTCCAGTTAGTGTTGAGAGCAGTGGGTAGCGAGCATCATTGCCCATGTGTGGTCAGGAAGTGCAGAGGGGAGTCAGGCTAGGGATTTATGGATGCATGAGGACAAGCTCTGTGGAGCCTAGGGTGCCATGCATGGCAATGCCTTTACTCTGTAGTTCTCAAGTCTTGTGTTCAATAAGATCTGATCCAATAATACATAATAATAGTAATAACCAAAAGTGGCATTTAGATAGTACTTTATAAATATTTTGTTTTATACCTTTAGGAACCATATGAGAAGGCATCCACAAACTGCCAGTGAATCTGTGACAAAAAAGTTTTAAGAAAACCTACCATGGAGGGAGGACCCAGATTAGACAAAGATGAAAGGCACCACTGTCCTTGCCACCTTGTTGTGCAGCAGACTGAGGGTCTTTTCCCGGCTGGTGGTGTTCTGTTGGGCAGATCTGACAGACTTGCTTTTGAGCATCGAGGTTTAGATTTGTGCTTGTGTGGTTTAAAATCCACTCCAATATCTCAGTGGTGTGCTCAGCACATTCATTTCTGAGTCTCAGATCAAGGAGAATTGCATGCCCTGTATTGACTGATGACAGAATGCTTCCGTTCCATCTTCCTCTGTGAGCAAAAGGAGCTGAGGAGGCTTCTGAGCAGTCAGTAGAATTGGACGATCAGCCTCTTGAATGGTCAGCCTAGAATTCACCTTCAATAGAATGTAGATACAGACCATCTGGGCGTCTGGTGCTCCTGATGACTTCCATTTGTGATGCATGGTCATTTCTAGGGTTGTTACTTCGTTCTTGTTTTATAGGGTCTGAGAGGTTAGGGGACTTGCCAGCGTCTGAGCTGAGATTCTGTGCTCACTTTGTGACTAACTCTAACTTGCATCTCATTCTTCACAAGTCTTGGTTTTGAAACTCTCTAGTTGATCACCATTCCCCATTTTGTGGGTGAGGAGCCTGCATCTCTCATGAAGTGACTCGTTGAGTTACATGACCAGAGTGGCAGAGGGGCAGGACCCACCAACTTCATTTCCCACCACCTCAGTGAGCTTGGGCAGTCAGACCTCCGTCAAGCTGCCCCTAGATACATGTAGACATGGACTGTAATCTTACATAGGTTTTCTTGAGGGGAGTCATCTTTTTGCCGTAGTTAGAAGGAAGTTAAAGGTGCAAAATGCACATTCCTGGTGTAACCACCTCTGGTGCTTTCTTGAGTCGATGACATTCTGATTCCGTGGCTTCATCCAGGAGCAGACCAGACACTGATGATTCCAGTGGCATTCTACAGAACTCTGTGTATTTTGTAACAGTTGTCCTCTGTTCCCACTTAGTCACGCTCACTTCTGCCAGAAGTCAGGGATTGTTCTCTTTGTGACCTTTGTGTCCCAGGACCTTGTGTTGTGCCTGTGCGTTACAGGCTGTCACCTCCCAATGCTTATTTCTTGACTGACTGTGTTCATTCCACAAGGATTTTTAGGCACATAGATGCCAGACACTGCATTCAACCCGAGGTGTACAAAGGTGAAATAAAAACCAATTCCTGCCTTCAAGGAGCTTAGGTTCTGTTGGGACAGAGGAAGGGACCAGAAACGTACAAACGCACTGAATCCTTGGGAAGTGTGGTGTGAGGTACAGTGAAGTTCAGGGTTTTCCCCAAGGTCATGTAGCTAATCAGTGTCAGGAGAAGCATTTGAACCTCAGCCCTTCTGGCTGCAAACACAGCTCTTTTTCCTCAAGGCCGTATTGCCTATCAGGAAGATTGTTGAGGAAATGGAGGATTTTAAAAGGAGATAAGATCACTTGACAGTTTGAGTGTTCTACTGTTTCCACCCCAGTGTAGACAGATCTTAAGGGAGTATTTGATTCTACTGGGTGTGATGTCTGTGAGCGATCTGCAGAACAGTGTGGAGGAGAACCATTCTGGGAGAGAAAGTATGGCTAGGCTGTGGTCTGCAGTGAAGGAGCATCTGCATAGAGGTGCCCAGAAGACTCCCAGATGTGACTGGGAAAGGCTTAGCCAAATAAATAGAAACAGAGCACAACACAGATAAAGTTAATTTGTGGTTTTCTGAGTCAACATGGAGCCTACAGGGATCCATTTTTCTTGGAGTTTGCCACTTCTAGTCTACATCAATCATAGGACAGACCCAAGAGAGTAAGTGTTAGCTAGCCATACTTGAGGTGGGAGGAACTGCTGCCCAGTGCAGGCAATGAGAAGGTGTGTTGTCTGTAGGGAATTAAAATAATAAACATATTCTAATTCAGAGAACTCCCAATTATGTAGATGGCTCCCAATTCACTTGGCTCCAACAGATTCATTTTGAGAGTAAGTTTGTACCAGTTTGGCCTTGTTTAAGCTCAAGTTCAGGCTTCTAGCTGCTTTGGTACAACATTCCTGCATTTAAAGAGCAGATTAGAAATAATTACTGTAAAAATGAAGTCACTCCAGTTCTGGCATTTGATGTGACCTCTTAGAATCTTTATTTGTGTTTATAATTTAAAACAGTGAAACCCAGAACATTCAGCAAGAGGAAATTTTTGAGTTTGGCAAATACAAATTGCGGATCAGACTTTAGTTCGTATTTTACTGACTTTGAATAATATCTTTAGAATTTAAATTTCTGATTTTTTAATTGTTTTAAAACTAAAGAAATCAAGAAAAAAACATTGAATTTCTCGCTGTCAGAAGAAAGCTGAGATCCGTTGTGATCCAGACCCCAAGGAAACTCTCAACAGATAGAAGGAGGTCAGGAAGTAAGTGACAAGGATAATGAAGGGACCAGAGGAGGGGCACTGAGAATCCTAAAGATTTCAGGAAGAAAACTCGGAAGACTTTGAACATAAGTCAAGAGGAAAAACAGTAACAGTAGCAGGAAATCAGGCCTCCAGATCTAATAAATGAGCTTGGGCATCTATGGATAAATACTGCAGTAAAGGCAGATGACTCACTGCTTGGTGAGACAGAGTGGAATTTGAGGAGAACAGGGAACCACACGTGCTGTTCCTGAGTGATTAAAAAGAGGAATGAGAATTATGAGAGCAGAATTCATGGCCTGCACAGCAAAAACAGTGGAATCTGCAGTGGCCTGCCCAAAAGAAACAAAAGACTGAAAATGCAAATATGCTAATGAAGGACAACCCAGAAAAAGAGAAGAAAAAACTAATATCATGAAAAGAAAATCTGCTCAGGAAGCAGCAAAACCTATGGGTCTCAAAGCTGGGATGTGCCATAGACAGCCTGTGATCACAGGGCTCCCAACCTTAACACCCTAAAGAAGGAAATAACAGAAGAGAGCTACCAAGAACTTCGACCAAAGAAAATGAAATTCTAATGGAAAGAATTCACAGATCACCTTGAGGAAAAAGGCCAAGGCTGCAAATTCTAAGACATATAGTGGTTCCATTTAACATTTCAGTTCAGAAACAAGTTCTTCAAACCATCACGAGAAAGACCTTTAAATGCCAAGGAAAGGACACCAAACAACACAGGACTATTCCACACCCACTAGAAAACGTAGGAGGGAATGGAATAGTATGTTCTGAGGAGCTCTGGAGCTCAGGATGTAGCCCAGGGTAACCTGCCCTACAAATGCGAGTTCAGTCATACAGGACAAAAGATAGACATTTAATAATAAAGAGTCTGGAATATTTTTACAAAGGAAACCTGAACTAAGGAGATTATTTGTCCCTTGAACACCCCAAACAACAGAAATGCAGGGGAAGTGGACATATGCAACAGGCAAGGACAGTAAGAGCAACAGAGACTAGGAAGAGGCTTCTTGTGCACAAGGAGACGGGGTTCTGAAGGAGTAAGTCTGGGCCTGGGGCACAGACCCTGGAGACACCCTGCCTGCCTGCAGGTGAATCTATTATTTGTTTTGCGGGACAACTTTACAGCATGGGGGCACAGAGAGGAGTGAGTGATGCAGCTGGGTTGATTCAAGAGCTAGCAATGAGGGGAAGGTGACGTCTTGTCACAGAAAGAGAAGAACCTTCAGGGCAGATGGTGAGAAACAGGTGGAAGTGGGAAAGACAGAAAGAGGGAGGAAAGGGAGGACTTACTCTGAAGGGGAGAGAGTTCCACTCGTGAATGTTTCTGTGGATAAAGGGAGATCAGGATCTTACACTGGAGAAGACCTAGGGGACTTGGTGCTTGGAAAGTCTGCTTGTCCTGGGAGGGGGAGAGTTGGGACCCTTGGGGGCAACTGGAGGAGTGAGAGAACATGGACATGGGGGGAAGGGGAGGAAATTTCCAGGCAAATGTAAGCAAAAAACATCAAGAGAGGGCACAGATTAGTTGTGGATTGCATGATAACCAAGGACCTGGTGGAGGAGGGACCTTATTAAGCAGTGCCCTCTCAGTAATTGGCATTGTTCTGGAAGTGGGAAACAATGGAAAAGGACTTCATGGGGCGTGGCAGAGAGCACCTAAAGGGAAGAACCTAGAATGGACACACTGGAAGCCTTGAGTGCCAGAAGAAAACATCATTGTAGGGGTCATGAATCAGAAAATGAAGGTCTCGAGTTAGTAGAGGGAGAAGAGGGATAGTAAAGAGGAAGAGAGAAATCCTTTCTGGAAAGGGGAACAAAGAAACATGAAAATTAAAAACTTATGACCAGGACTGGTTGGAGGGGGACAGGAGAGGAAAGAGGATTGTTAAATGAGAGGAGGACATCAGGAGTGGGGGAGGAAAGCCAGTGAGAACTTTCAAAAAAGATTATACTTAAATAACTGTAGAACATAATACTGTGTTTATAGCAGTTCATAGCAGAAAAAGTCACTTGAAACCTCTGCATAGACAACATTGATGCTTCTTGGATCAGAAGGGATGTGGTTTAATGGGAGAAAAAAATCTTTGTTATCCAATTTCTCCGATAAGAGTTTGGTATGCCAGATAGTAAGACAGTGAATACATAGATAACACATATGTACACATGTATTCACTAACAGCCATTCCCCAATAGATAAATGATCAAAAGAAGAATTGCAGAGTACGTTATTAATATGAGATGCAATTCAGAATAACCCTGAAGTTTCACCTCACACTCTTCACATTACCAAAAATGGCAGTAATGGAAAGACAGGCGCACTGGTATGTTGCTGGTAGAGTTGTAAAATGGTACAGCCGTTTTGCAAAACAATTTGGAATTAGGCAAAGTGACTAATATGACTGTCTCCTTTGAACCATATAACCCAAGGAAGCTAGTGGTAGGAAAAACCCCCACATACTCCAGAATAGTGATGGTAACTTATTTTTGAGATGTGAGGAACTGAAAACAAAGAAAAAACCCATCATCTTGGAAATGTCAGAACAAATTGTTGTATGTGAATGTAATGGACTGTGTGTGTGTGATGAATAAAGAAGCCTGGAAAGATTTCCAAAATTGATATAGAGTCAAGTAAGCAGAGGCAGGAAGGGAATGTACATGGTAACTTCAGCAACATAAAGGGAACACCCCCACCTCCAAATCAAAAGGAAAATAGACAGAAGATGGTTCCCCCGATGCAGCCCTCTGTGGAGGTGGGAGCTTCACAGATGCTATATGTCGTCCACAGTTTGGGACTTTTACAGCGTGCTGATCAGTTGTGCTGACTTTTTTTCCCTCTTCCCAACATAGTATTTGTCAAGTAGGGTGACCCTCTGGGAAAGAGAAAGAAAGATACGAGGGATACTGTGATGATATAAGAAACAGAAAATATCAACAAATACTTACTTTAAAAGGTTTTCTAAAAAATAAAAATATTTGTATATTTGTGACTTCATGTGAAAGAAACTTAAATTAAAAATTACTGAAAAGGTCTTTGATCAGATGAGTGCTCCACTGTCTGTTTGATATGAATGTGAAGATTAATTCTGATTACATTATTGATAAGTTTGTGGAAGTTAAGGCTTGAAAATAGAAGCAGTCATGTTAGCATTCCTCATTGATAAACCAAAATGTTGGTATAGATTTTTCCACCTTTTTTCAAAAAAATAAATTAATGGACTTAAAAGTGTTAGTTACTTATTTGCGCAGATATTTTTTAAAATTTAGTTGTATTTTATGTGTGTGCACACGTCTATGTATATACATGTGGGTAAACAGGCATGTGTGTGAAATTCAGTAAGACAGTATTGGCCATTATGATCATTTGTTTCATTTGATAATTTTTACTAAAATTAATTTTATGTTGAAAAAATGATCTGCTCCAGATTACCAGCATGCCACCTAGGCCTTGGCTTCACTTGATGGTGGTTCAGATTTGATTATGTTCAGATCTGTTCCTCATTTTTACTTGCTTCATTGGGTTATGAAGATGTGGGTAGCAGGAGAATTGATCTGGCCTAATGGTTATGCATTAACAGTCTCCTTCTCTCCCTTGGTTACCACACTCTTCCCCCAACCCCAACAAACAAAACCACCATTATAATTTGTACTGTAATAGCAAGAGGCCGAAAGGCCTGGTGGGTAGAGGAGTCTGACAGGTGTTGGCTCCCATCCTTTCTCAGACACATACTGGCCTGACCAACCAGGGGCCCTTCCATCATCCCCAGAAAATTTTCAAAGATTGTAAATTACAGAGAAGTCTCTCTGCATTGGTGAGACATATTTCCATGTTGGGAATTCCCCACACTAGGAAATCACAGGTGTGGGTCAAATGGTGTATGCGTGTGCATGTGCGTATGTACACGTACATAATGCACATATACACATGTGTATATACATACACACATGCATGTGACTAACCATCAGTTTGTCCATTTATTCACCTGACGTCAGTCCCTTCCTTATGCTTCCTTAGCCTCGCTTAGTTCCATCTCACATCACCTCTCACCTAGACAACTGCAGTGACCTCCTGATTGGTTTGCTGTCCTGAGTCTCTCTCTACTCCTGTCTCCACAAAATGGTCAACCTGGTTTTTCTTAAGTGCAGCTCTGACTTTGTCACTCCTGCTCAGAAAACTCTTTGTCCCTTATTGCTTTTAGGGTCCTATATGAACCCTTCTGTTTAGTCTTTACAAGCCTGTACAATTCTCCATCCCTCCATATGTTCTGTGGCCTACTCAGATCCTGACTCTCTGTCTCTGTGCCTTCCCACTAGCCATACTCCATGATTGGACACATCCCTTTATCACCAGCAGGTAGCATAGAATCCCTCTCTTCCTAAAAGTTTCCTTTCTTGCCCCTTCTGCACAAGGTTCTTCCTGCCTTCCCCAGCTGCTAATGCCCTTCCTCAGCCATCCTCCTCCCCAATTATCTGGCATTTATGCTCATGTCAGCTCCCCTCAGGGAATGGAAGCTTCTCCATAATAGGGCTTGGTTTGTTTTCCTTAGGCCTGGCACAGTGTGTGGCACTGAGGCGCATAGTGAATGCTTTTGAATTGATAGGGAACTCCTCCTAGCATTGCAGATGGACAAGTCAGCTGGTATTGGAGCTGCTGAGCAGTGTTGGAGCTATATATTGGGGAGTCCCCAAAGTCTTGGTACAGTTTGGAGGTTAGTTTATAAATATTATATTTACCATATTACTCTACGTTCATGTAGCAAAGGCTGTTTTTCATGTTGTCGCTAATAAGATTGGAATTCTTTTCCCACATATGAGAGCAGGTTTCCCAGAATCCTCTCTGACGGATCTTTCCCCTCCCTGACCACCATGTTCCTTTGCTTTATATGCGTTGTCCTGTCTGTGTTCTTTCCTGCTCACTACGTTCATTTCTTTCTGTGACTTCATTAAGTGCTCAGCTTAATAGGTCCTGTTCTCTGCGCTAGGGATGGGCTTTCAAGATCAGCCAAGATGCCTTAATCATAGAGTCCACATCGTTGTTTTCACGCCTTCCAGTCCCTGAGTTGCTTAGCATTTCTCCTCTTTGGATGGTGCAGTGGACAGAGAGCTGGGCCTGGAGTCACCCTGACCTGATCGAAATCTGGCTTTAGATATTAAATAACTGTATAACCCCGGGCAAATCACTTCACTGCTTGCTGCCTCTCTTTCCTCAACTGTAAAATAGGGATAAGAGTAGCACCTGCCCCAAGGTTCTTGTGAGGACCCAATGAGAGAGTAATTATAAGGCATTTAGGCCACAGCCTTGTGGGTCGTACGTGTTCCCTTCCTTTCCAGTCTTCTTCCCACCCCCCCACCCCCAACCCCCCAAGAAAGTGCTTGTGTCTCTGTTAACCTGGCGTGTCTTTGTTTTCATTGCTTGCCTGCCTTAGTGTCTTGTAAGCAATGTTTTTGACTAGTCATTTCTAAACATTTTATACCTTCTGAAAGTTTACCATTTATTTTTCTAGCTTTGTTGTGTAGGTAAAAATAGCAACCCAGAGTAAAAAGTCTTCGGAATAGACTACAACTCTAAGCCTAGTTGTTTTTGATAGTCATATGTTATAACATCAGAATGCCGTTAAACTTCTAACTTAGTCATTTTTGTGTAGAAACATGTTACATTTTTTTGGGATTTAGTCAAAAATGTTTGGATATGAGTTGTGGCTGAATATCTTCCTTATTTGTACTAATTTTATGAGTATTTTTTCCCTTAAAAAGCTCTGATTTACCCAAACTGTCATGGTGATTTACAACAATTCAGCTTGTCAGAATTTGTGGTAGAACTGGCTGGTTGTGTTGCTGCCAAGTCTTTCTGGTGAGATTAAAATAATCACTTCCCAGTTGAGAAGAAACTACATAAAACTGAACTTTTCTTTTGCAACCTTCCTGTCCCACAAGGAAGCTTTGAACTCAGCACTTTGCCCCTGCCGCACAACTTTCGTCGGCACAGTCAGATGGGAGGCTCTGGGGAGCCTGGCTAGCCGTAGGGAATCCCTCTGACATTTAGATTTTGATGACCCTGAGACGTACCTTTGAGCATATGCCTTTCAGGTTCAGCCTTGTTTGATATGACCGCTCAGGATCGTCCGATCTGTCACAGAATCTTGGATCCAGTTTCCAAGTCTCTGCTTGGAAGACAAGGAGGGATTTCAAAGCAGGCTTTTGCTCCATCGAGTCACTCTTTTCTTTTTAACTTACTTGGACATAGCCGAGTCCTGCCTTCTCTCGATTTCTCAGTCGCTGCGTGTCTGCCGCTGAAACCTTCTCAGCCAGCCTGGCCCCTCTCCTTTTCAGCAGAAGTATTCTAGGCAGACACAAAGGCCTCGCAGAGATATCCTAGTCATGAAGAATCACCCTATTTCTTCCATTCGTTCCCCTCCCTCTTCGCCATGCATTTCTCTTAGTAGTGAATTGGAACCATCTCTGATGGGGTTGTCAATCTCATGGTCGACAGTTCTTCCATTGAGGCCTCAGTCCTATCCTCAGAGGGCATTCACTTTCAGCTCAGTCATGGCCCTGGTAAGGACTGGTAGAAATGGAAGCAATCTGAAGCTGTTTTTGGTGACTTGGTGCTAACCAGTTCTATATTGACATTATTTTAAGATCTCCAGACTTTAAAAATATATAGTAAGCTGCATGTTCGTTTTAGTGTCTACATTTTTGGATTTAAGTAAACCAAAAGGTACTCTCTATTCTTCTTCATGGAATTGAGGGTAAGAGTATTGATATAACAAATTTTGTTGTTCAAAGTAGCAACTTAAAAAAGCCATACCTAATAATAAAATATCACTGTCTTGATTTTTCTCTGGACTTTCAGTGTGGATTAGTTAAGCACACATGAGACTCAGGAGACAGGAGTTTGATCTCCAACTTGACACGGTGACCCTGGCAAGTCACATAACTGCTCTGTATCTCAGTTTCCTTATCCATAAATTGGGGGTGATATTATTACCTAGCATAGGGTTGTGGTAAGAAGAGCATTCTGTAAACTTTAAAGCAGAGCCGCCTCCCACCGTGTCATTATCAGAATCTCTGAGATTATGCCGACTCTCTTTTCACTATTCCCATTTATTTCATTTCACAAAGACTAATTTTATACCTAATTACATTTTTACTATTTTTAGAGCAGGCCTTAGGAAACCAGACGATGTCATGATCGTGATTAATGCTGTTTCCCAGTTAGACCTAGACTGGGCTATGTAGTGCTTAAAGCAGGGCTTGGCATATAGTAGGCACTTAAATGTTTTTTGATTGATTGTTTCATATCATAACTGTTTTGAGGGCGATGCTTAGTGGCTATTTTTGAGGTTATTCTATAGACTCATAATGGAGTCAAAGGAGATTTCGAAGGAGAGGAAGAAGAGAGCTATAATTGTAATTTGGCAGTGTCTTTAAAATTTTTGTTCTTTGAGTGTCGTTTTAGGTTTTGTGCTTTTATTGGCAGAGGGAGCTTCTTCTGAGGAAACTCCCTCCACTCCATTCAGATCAACTCTTGCCACTCACTGGCCCCCCCAGCTGCTCATTGGCATGGAAGCTTTGGTTCTGTTTCTGACACGAGCCACTTGCCCCTCCTTGGGCAGCCTGGCACACACTTGATGGGCAGAACAAGCTAAAACCACAGGGCAAGAAATAGACTTGGCAATTTTTGCCAATTTTAACTTTGTTTGGGGTTGCCTTCTTTTGATTAGTGTGAAACTTCTTTTGAACCTTGTCCTAAAATATAAAATGCAATAGTGGGAGAAAGAAATCTGCTTCCTTGCTTTGTTTTGTCTATCCCATAGTTAATCATCTCATGAGTGGGTCGGATGGAGGATGATTTCATCTCATCAGTAAACTTGTTGCTTTCATTTCTAAAGCCAGGTGGGGGACTTTCTCCCTGTGTTTTGTGTGAAGAGAATATTTGGGGTGGTGGGGAAATAACAGCAGTGAGAGTCCTGAGAAGAGGCAGCATCTGCTTTGGGACTGAGTGTGTAAACAGAGAGGATGGCTGGGAATGAGATGCGTGTTCTGATGGCTGCTCTCATAACTCTAGAAACACTTTTTGGTATTAGAAGCATATTTTTGGTCACACTTAGATGACATTGCTATTTTCTTTGGGAGCAAAATCGTTCTTCTCTCTTTTTAAGTTATTGAAGGTTTTATTAGTGTTTTAAGTTTGGTTTGTTCATTTTTAAAGAAATGCTCGAGTCCCTGCTGGGTGCTTGTCTTAGCTCGATGCTATGGGAGACCACAGATCATGAGGCATGCTCTGTTCCCCTGGAATTGGCAGAATAGTGGAGGAGAGGGAAACATTGCAATCACGATACAGGATGAAGTCTCCAACTTGAGTGGTACCAATAGGTGATGTGTTAGGAGGTCAGTGGAGGTGCAGGAAGGGGGCGCCCAAGGGATTTAGAAAGGGCTTCTCTGAGCAAATGGGCCTGAGTGGGGCCTTTAGGGATGTTTAGAATTTGGTTGGGGAAGCAGAAGCAAAACTTGAAATGAAAGGTTGAGCAAAGTGTAGTTGTGAGAGCATGATTCTTGTTGGGGAGCAATGGTGGGTGGAGTGAGTTCCCAAGGGTCCTGCGGTCGTCTGGAGAGTTTGGCCTTGATCCCGTAGGTAATGGGGAGCTATGGATGGTGCATTTTTGGGGGACTGAAGCTGGTGGTAGTGTTTAGGACAGAGCAAAAGGAGCAAGCTCATGAGTCGGGAAACCAGGCAGAAAGTAGAAGGCAACTCGGTAGCTGAGTGACTTCTAAAGTATTGCAGGATTCATTTCTGGATATTTTTAAAACTAATACATCTACTGTAGATGTTTGACAAATTCTCTTTAAGTTCCACATTTAGAAAGTGTGGCACTCTAATTTGTGGTTTGGGTTTTCTCTCTGTGCCTGAATTATTCAGTGGTCTCTCTTGACATGCTGTGGTTTTTTCTTCTATTTCAGATTTTGGGGTTAGTGCTTTTTTAGCAACCGGTGGTGATATTACCCGAAATAAAGTGAGAAAGACCTTTGTGGGTACTCCTTGCTGGATGGCACCAGAAGTCATGGAACAGGTAAAGTACACATTTTGTATTTTGGAAAAAGCAAGCTGCTGTTTCCTTACGTAGCTAAGTCAACATGCATATAATGCATATTTTAAATGGTTTGGTGTCCTAAGATGGCTTCTTGGACTTTCTAGCCCTCTGAGGTATCTGAGTGGTAGGGTTTGGGCCACATTCTTAAACATTCAGCTGCAACAAGCATTTCTTAAGTGTCTGCTATGCCTGAGGCACTGTGCTGGGAACACTGGCCACATCACACACAAAGATAAATCCATAAGGACAGTGGAAGAAGGAGAGCGAAGTGGTGTGTCACACGGTCTCAGAAGTCACTGGAATCCAGTGCAGACCTGAACAGGATTCCTTGTGTAGCATCCTCGAGGAATGTCCTCTAGCCTTTGCTTAAAGACCTTGAGGGAGAAGGAAGCTACCACCCTGCAAAGCAGCTGAGTTCTCTCTGGGGCAGCTGTTCTTATTGGAAGGTTCTTACTGCCCTCCAGCCTTGATTTGCAGCCTCTCTTCAGCCGTGGTACAGCACTGCTAGCTCCTCAGCTCTGCCTTCTTTTCTAGTAGAGCCTTACAGATCCTTAATGATCCTTAATGACTGCTCCCAGCTCTTCCTGGGCTTCTGCAGGGCAAACATCTCCAGTGTTTTCCTGTGGCAGGGTCTCACAGCCATCTATCATCCTGCTGGGTCTCCTACAAGTGCCCTCCAGCTCATTAGTGATCTTTCCAAATTGTGGCAGCCAGAGAGGACCAGAGTCCTTTAGTTGGGGCACAGTTGCAGGTTGAAGGGCCACACTTGGGACTTTCCCATCCTCACTCTGCCATTCATCATTTTTTGGGTAAACTTTGTATCTGCTTTTCTTCTACAAAGTCTTTATCACCATCTCTTGGTTTTTATGTCATCTTTGTTTCCCAGTCTGTATATCTCCCTCCTCTCTCCAGTGAGCCATTCATTACAATAAATAGAAAAGATAAAATGCATAAGCCAAGTCTGCCAGGATGTTCGGTATTGTGCTTCCAGAGGTCCTCAACTTAGAAGCAAGGGAGGAGAGGTATATTCTGATACTTCTTTGAGATGATCAGAAATGAAGAAAACCTTGAGAAGACTTAGATGAACCCATCAGCTAATCAGCATTTGTCACACACCTGCTAAGAGCTGGGGTTACAAAGAAAGGCAAAAAGCAGTACCCTCGAGGAGCTTACCATCTAATGGGGGAGACAACAAACCACTGCACAAACACGTCAGATGCACGATAAGTAGGAAATCATTGACAGAGGGAAGGAGCTGAATTATGAGGGGTTGGGAAAGGCTTCCTGTAGAAGATGGGATTTTAACTGGGACTTAAAGGAAGCCAGGGAGGCCACTGATCCGAGAGGAGAGAGTTTCAGGCATGCAGAACAGCCAGAGCCGTGGAAGAGACAGGAGGCCAGGATCTCTGGATCAAAGAGTATGTTGAGGAGGAAGCTGTAAGAAGACTGGAAGGTAGAAAGGGGCTGCCCTGTGAAGGGCTTTGAATGTCAGAACATTGTGTATTTGTTCCTGGAGGCAATAGGAAACCACTGGAGTTTATTGAGTAGGGGAATCCCCTTTTTAGTGGCTGAATGGAAGATGGACTGGAGTGGGGAGGAAGTTGAGACAGGCAGCCACCCCTCACCCTGCCCGCCCCAATTCCCTAAACAACTATCTCAGTAGTCTTGGTAAGGTAATGAGGACCTGCCCCACGGTGGGGCATTGTCAGAGAAGAGAAGGAAATATGTTCAAGAGATGCTGCAGAGGTGAAATTGACAGGCCTTGGCTTAGATCTGGGGGTGTGAGGGAGGAGGCAGTACATTCCAGGCCAAAGGCGTAACGTTGGGAAATGTCTGATACAGGTCAACTTGTCTGGGATGCAGACGGCAGGAGGAGTAATATCCAGTGGGGCTGGAAAGAGAGACTGGGGTCAGGTCCTAAAGGAACTGGGATGCAGGAAGTCTGAAATCACTGAGGAAGCAATGGTTCCAGCTTCCAAGCATCTTGATTTATTAGGCTATGCATGCCAATGGCATAGTAAATCGCCACCAGGCCTCCTCAGCTTGGCACTGAACCCTGAATGGGGGGGAGGGGGGAGACAGATGTTTATGCATCAAAAGAAAACAATTAGCAGGATAGAAACCAGGATACAAGATTAGGTCATCTGATTTCTAATTGGAGAAAAGATTAGGGACTTTCTAGCTTGGGAGGAGGAGAGTGAACAGATGCAATTCCTTGAAATCAGAAAAAGAGGCCCAAGTGTCTGTGTCCACTCAGTTACTGTCTCTTTATTCCTCTGATTGAGATGTATAATTGTGAGAAAACTCAAATCATTCTTCGAATCTGATGGGGTTTGTGGTTAGCATCACCTCGGTCTTTAATGAAGGGTCTCTAAACAACAGTTAAAGGGGGTATGCAGGGGTGAGTTCAAATAATGCAGCTAAGTTTTCTCACAGTTCCCATAATTGGATGAAGTTTTTTGACAAGACAGACATTGGACTAGACTCATAATTGACTAGAAAGGGAACTGAGCTGGGTTTGGAATTGAGTCACAAGATGGAGTCGGTATGATTCACTGAATTCCCACAATGCCAAGGAGTTTGTTTGATCTGAGAAGCAAAAGGGAAAGACTGGAATTGATTTAATGGGGAAATGAAAAGGTCAGATCTTTGTTTAAGGAAAATCACTTTGGCAACAATTATGTAAGATGGACTGGAATGGGAAGCTGTTTGAAGCAGAGACCAGTGAAGAAATCATGCAGTGATGGAGGAGAGAGGCATGGAGGATATCGGGGAGGAAGGAACAGCAGGAGTTGGCAGCTGGTTGGGACAAGGATGATGTGGAGGCCTCAGGGCCTAGAACAGCAGTGAGGCCTTTGGTAGAGAAGGAAGAACCTGTGGCTTCTGAGATTCCTTTCAGCGCAAATAAACAAGAGAGACATAATTGCCAAAGAACAAGGCGGCAGAGTTGTTCGTAGCTACAGTGGCTTGTCTATTTGGGAATGACAATTTTGGTGCAAGTGGAAGGGGGAAGAACCACTTGGAGAGCATTTCTGCAACCTGCTGCCTCAGCATCACCTGGTGTCGCCAAATAACAAAGACTGCCTGCTCTTCTTGTGAACTGTGGGATTGGCACATGCTAAGTGCAAGTAGATGTCAATTCGTGCCTCAGAAGGTGATTGCCCATGTTCTTTTTTTTCCAAGTCCTAATGACTCTTTAATTCTTTTTTTAGAATATTATTTTTCCCCAGTTACATGTAAAAATGATTTTTAACATTCTTTTTAAAACTTTGAGTTCCAAATTCCCTCCCTTGAGAAGGCAAGCAATTCCATATAGATTATACATGTGTAGTCCTGCAAAACATATCCATGATAGCCATGGTGTGAAAGAAAACAGACAAATAAACCCCTCAGAAATAAAGTAAGAAAAAAAAGGCTGCTTCAATCTGCATTCATACTCCACCGGTTCTTCTCTGGGGATGGATAGCATTTTTAATCAGTCCTTCAGAGTTGTCACGGATCATTGTATTGCTGGGCATAGCTAAGTCATTACCAGCTGACCCTCTTAACAATACTGCTGTTACTTTGTACACGTACATTTCACTTTGCATCAGCTCATGTAAGTCTCTCCAGGTTTTTCTGAGAGCAACCTGCTTATCATTTCTTCTAGTATAGTAGTGTTCCATCGTAATCATATACTGCAACTTATTCAGCCATTCCCCAATTGATGGGCATCCCCTCAACTTCTAATTCTTTGCTCCCCAAAAAAGAGCTGCTGTACATATTTTTGTAAATATAGGTCCTTTTCTTTTTGTTTTTTATCTCTTTTGGGATACAGACCCAGTAGGGGTTAGTGGTATTGCTAGGTCAAAGACATACCCCATATCCTTTTTCAATGAAAATTACTAGGAAGTAGTGTTAACCAGAGTTTGAGTGCATAAGGGCAGGAAATCTTTTTGGTAGCAGCTGATCCTGTTTGAAATATTGAAATATTTGGGCTCATTTCATTATAATAGCTGACCTGCACTATGATTGGCTTGAATTAGGGGATCAAGACCAAAAGGTCCAGCTGATGTGCCTTTAAGACCATACGTCCTCGTGAGGAAGGATCCTAATAGTGGACTCTCTAAACCAAGGTGGGGGGCATGGTAGAACACAGAAAGAAAGAGCTCTCTCATTCTCTCACTAAGTCTTATTCTCCCTTGCTCTCTCGCTCCCCCTTTCCCCCCTATTTCTTCTCTCCTCCCTCTCTCTTTCCTATCCTCCCTCCCACCTTTCTCCTACTCCCAACTTGTTGGATTTATTTTTATCCTTTTTTGACTAGAAGTAGAGGAAGACTCTTGCTCCCAGTTCATGCCTCTTTTAAGGTATTAGAGGGCATAGACAATATCCCCAAAAGGAAGCTTATGTTGTCTCCAGTTCATTTCTGCCCTGGTTTTACAGTATTCCAAATGTAAGGCCTCTGAAAAGACCTTTGACTTGTTTCATCTGGTTCCATCATAATCTTTTGCCAGTGATGTTCCTCTTCTTATTTTTAGGTTCGTGGTTATGACTTCAAGGCCGACATCTGGAGTTTTGGAATCACTGCCATCGAGCTAGCCACGGGGGCTGCTCCCTATCACAAGTATCCACCCATGAAGGTGAGGCCTCTTTCTTTAAAATCATAGCTGTTCTTAAGAAACAGAGAGAACCCTGGCCCCAAACCTCACGTTAAGCTAGCAGAGAGCTGATTCAGGGACTGGTGTCAGCTGGTCAGGGTCAGATGTTCTGAGTCAGCCTCATGCCAAGAGAAGCACACCCAGTGACTTGTGCTCTTGGCACGTGGAATTGCTCATCTTAAATAATTCACCTACAGTGGAGCTCTCCTAGATATTGCTCAGTGAAGATCCTTTCTTGCCATGATTCATGGCTTGGTTGGAAGGATGGAGTCTCCCTGGAGCCTCTCCCATGTTGCACACATGAGGAGTGTGGTTTTTGGTTTGGGGCTGGAAGCCACCCTTTGCCTGATTTCTCATGAGTGGCCTTGGGATGGATGGTTGTTTGCCACAGGATCAGGGTAACTCCCAGCCCTCCCACAGTGAAGTCATTTTGATGTCATTTGCCCTGCACTTGGTGGAAAAAATGGTCCCTACCCTTGAGGACCTTACCCAGAAGTGACCACAGGGGGATGGTTTGAAGACCAGTGAGCCAATTCACAAGCCCATAGATAGAACAATAATGGAACTGCACCTTGGTAAAGATGATCAGAAACATGACATTTGCTGGAGCACTTGTGGGAGAACAGGCACCTGATACATTGTTGTTGCAGCTGTGAGTTGGTCTGACTGTTGTATAGTCACCTGGAACCCTACCCAAAAGGTCATTAAACTGTGTCCCTGGCTTGATGGGGTGTTCCTGCTGCCTCAGAGCCACTCCTCAGACAGAAAATACATGGACAAAAACATCATGAGTATATATCCATTGCTTGTGGCTGAGAGAGATCGAGCCCTTCAGTTAGATGGCTGTGATGAGATGCCATCTTCCCTCAGTAGCTGGTTGGGTTCAGTGGCTACAGTGTTGGGAGTCAGGAAGTCCTAAGTTCAAATCTTTATCATCTCTGAAATAGAAGATTACAGAGTAAACCAATTATATCCCAAACATTTCAATAACAAAACAAATCCCTGCCCTTTGAGCATTTTGAGACACGTGGCTAAGTACATTGTAGTTATGAACTGTTCCTTTAAAGTTTGTAGCAGTAATAACAGGCCTCTCTTGATTTCACTGTTGTCCAGTTGGAACATCCATGTTCCTTAAGAGATCTGCTTTATGTAAACCAGGCTGTGAGACTGAACAGCATGCTCTTGTCTTGATAGAATGAAATAAAGAATTCTTTTTACATATTTTGCCTTTGAAAAATAGCTTTAAACCAGTTGAAACCAAAGCACTGGTTGCCACACTCTGGCTCTCAGACTGTCTCATTGGGCTGATGCAGTCATGAGGCCTTCCCCTCTCCTAGGTTTTACCTGTTGAGTGCAAAAGCTGCATCAGGGGAAAGAGCCAGGAGTCTGAGTAGGTCAGGAGAATGAAGTAATTTAAAGACACATTAAAAACTTAGGATTTGGTTGGTTTTTTGGGAGGGAGGGGGTTCCTAGTGAGAACTGGCTCTGGCCATGAAGACTGTTCTCAGCTTAGAGTCTTCTAAGCAAGGCCCTCTGAGGCAAAGACTGGAGGCTACAGGCCAGCCTAATTTATAGCCTCAGGCCAGACCTTCCTGCCTTTCATCTCCTGTTGCTCCTAGTGCTTGAAGGAAAGCTACTAGAGACCTGTAGAGCCATCTGGGCTAGCACCAAGCCCTCCCACCTCCTGCTGCCAGCTTGATTTCCCAACCCGGATGTGCAGAGGCTTTGGTGCAAGGAGGAGCAGCTTCCTGTCTGACCTCAGGCCTCCCATCTTTGGCTGTACCTGTCCCTTGAGGGAAGAGGAAAGTCAGTGTAGAAAGGGATTCTCATGCTGTGCTGGGTCCTCCGTTCATCTCCTACTGCACCCATTCCTGCTTAATCTCCAGCCTTCAGAGGGATGTGGAGTAGTAAAGCAGAGCTCTCTGCCCATCTACCTTCTATTTTGTGCTCTGCTTGTGCCTTGCCCCATCTTTAGAGGAGTGACCCCTTCCTCTTGATGACCATTCTCACACCCAGTCCTACATTCCAAGGATTCTGAGTCTTTGTAGATCATCATCCAGCCTTCATCTTCCTCAATTCCTCATTGCCATTCCCCCAACCCTCCCATGCCAGAGATCCAACCAAATACCATCCAGCCCTCTGGGATGCCTGTTCCAGAAGCAACAAACTTCCTTTCATCTTAAATCTTTTCCTCTCCCACTCCCTCTGTCTTCTAGCTGGTATGGAAACCTAGCTCCCCAGGTGACCCAACCTTGCTGGCCACCCTTTCCAGAACTTAATTCATTTTTCTTGGCTCACTGGTCTCTCTTGCCACATCTATCACTCAACAGGAATCTCTCCTTTGAAATTCATGCTATTCACCTCCTACCATCCATTCAGAATTCTGGTAGCTGTTGTCTGTAGACTTTCAGGTCACTGTTTACTCAGTGAGTAACATCCCTGGCTCAGCATACACATTGAGACTCTTTCAAATGCTGTAACGTCAGTCACTCCACCTCAGCCACGCACAGAGATAGGCATACTCCTGATTTTGTCCTTACCTACAGATGCATCACCTCGGTGTTCAAGAATGTAGAGGGCAACACTGTCATCCCAGGCCCTCAGGCTTCCAATCTAGGTGTCATCCTGGACTCCTCACTATCGCTTACCCCCCCCCCCCCACGTCCAAGCTGGTGCCAAGGCCTGCCCATTTCACCTCTGTAGCATCTCTTGTATACTTCCCTTCTCTCCTCTGACTCTGCTCCCATGACCCCTGTGCAGAGCACCTATCACCTCACACCTGAACTACGGCTGCAGCTGTTAGTGGATTTGCCTGCCTCCAGCCTCTCCCCATAGCAATCCCTCTTCCACTCAGCCACTGAAGTGATTTTCCTGATCATATCGCCTTATCCCCCCACTCAGTAAACACCAGCGACATCTTCTCTCCTCTAGGATCAAATAGAAAATGCTCTGTTTGATATTCAGAACCCTTAATAACCTGCCCCTTCCTACCTTTCCAGTCTTCTTATACCTTACTCTTGGATACATATGCTCTTGGCCGTTGTGCTAACAAAACCCTTCCTTGGAGAGGGTGGCCAGAAGGGAGGGAGACTGAGGGAGGCGGTGGTCAAAAGCTAACAAGTGCTCTGGGCATCTTATCTGGAAGGGCTTGAGTGTTCTCTTTCCAGTCACTGACCTTCCTGGCTTTCTCAAAGTCCCAACTAAAATCCGAGCTTCCACAGGAAACCTAGCCCCTTCCCTCTTTAATCTATGCATAATTTGTGTATGTGTGTTTGCTTGTTGTCCCCCCATTCTATTGTAAGCTCCTGGAGGGCAAGGACTGTCTTTTACCTCTTTTTGTATCCCCAGGACTTAGCGCAGGGCCTGGCACATAGTAGGTGTTTAGTGAGTGTTTATTGCTGAGTGCATGTGTCAGGTAAGTCAAACCATCACCCACCACCTTGACCACCAACTTCCCTCTGACCCTGATGGAGACAGCCTAGGACTCTGAACCCCACAGCCTGGGGAACACCACAAGCTCTAAAATCTGCTTCCAGCCCTTGGAGACATCATTGTGAAGAAGGGGCCCATCTTTCTCTCATCCACACCGGCAACTGCTGGCAACCATCTGCCACCAGCTAAGTGCAGGAGCCCACAAGTGCCAACCCTCCACTCCTCTCCCCTCCACCAGCCATTCTCCCCAGCTGCCGATTTTGGGAAGTTGAACTAATGTCTCTGAGGGAGAGATGGGGGAGCAGGGTCAACCAGGTGTAACAGCCCAGGAGCCTGGGGAAGAGCAGTCCTTCCAGCCCAGTGTCCAAAAATGGGTGTGCTTTTATCAGTGGAAATGTCAGTAGAGATCTGACTATCAGCTTTGCTACTGCACCCAAAGCATGGAGGGACCTTTCCATCTGACCATCAGCTGAAACCTTTTGACATTCTGGTGCTAATTCTAAACCTTCCCCATCAGAATATGAGCTCCCAGGGAAAAGACTGCCTTCCTTTTCTGTTCACATCCTCAGTGCTTAGAAAAGTGCTTTGTTCGTTCATTCATTCCTAGAGACTTGTCTGGAGGCACTAAGAGGTTCATTGATGAGCCAGACTTCAGAGACAGAACTTGAACCCATGTCTTCCTGACTCCCAAGATAACTCTCCATCTAATGCTCCATGCTGTCCCCTAGGGGTGGCATTAAGAGAATCTTATTGTCCAGAATAAGGGCCATCCCAGTGCCCTGCCCTCTGCCCTGGTCACAGCACAGCTAGAGGAATGTGCCTAGTTTTGGACATTGCCATTTAGGAGTGATGTTGAAAAGTTAGTGCGCATCCATGGAAGGGGGACTGAGATGTCAAGGAGACCGGAAATGCTGCTTAGAGAAGGTCAGTGAAGGAACTGGAGATGGGGAGATTGGAAAAGAGAAGATTTCAAATATTTGAAAAGTTGTCCTGGGAAAGGGGGCTTGGATATATTTTGTTTGGCACCAGAGGACCTGGAACCAATGGGTGTAGAATTTCAGAAAGATAAATCTTGTCCCAATGAAAGGAGCTTCTCACATGGCACTGGTGTTATCTGTAACCAAAGGCCGAACGATAACCTGTAGGATGGAATAGAAATAAGAAACGGCTCCTTCTTTATTCTCCTTCCATCTGGGGAAGGGGAGGTCTACAAAGATGTCAGAAGATGTAGTTAGTTAAAGCTTGGCAGCCTTGTTGGTTTGTCAGCCAGGATTGGCTTGTCCTGGTAAAATTCCTTCTTTTGAGATCTTGTGCTGCTGGCCCAACAGATAACTGAAACCATACCTTATTTTGAGCTGCTTGAGCAGTCACCTTATCACCTGCTCAGTTTCCCTTCCCCACCTTCGAAGTCCTGCCATGAAGACTACCTGGACCCCCAGAGCCTCTTCGCAGTCTGTAGCTCCTACCTCACCAGACTCCAGGAACCAGGTTACCCTTGGTGCTGCAGTTAACCCCTTTTGGGAATTAGAAATTTGCAGGGATGGGGAAAGGGGGTGGTATTGATGGGCTGAAAGGAAAACCTAACATCACTTGTATGGGAGAATTTATTCAAAAGAACTTTGGAAAACCAATCCATTTGCAAGTTGGTGACTGCTTATATGGAATATGCTATTTATTAAGTCTTACTAAAAATTGATTGATCCTCTAGCAATTTATAATGGATTCAATTCTTTCAGGTATTAATGCTGACATTACAGAATGACCCTCCTTCTTTGGAAACTGGTGTTCAAGATAAAGAGATGCTAAAGAAATATGGAAAATCATTTAGGAAAATGATTTCATTGTGCCTTCAAAAAGATCCTGAAAAAAGGTAAAATAAGGACCAGGAAGTTTTCTCTTCATGTAATACTTAAACTTTGGAAGGTTGTTGATGAAGTTAGAGCACATGCACATGCATACACACATATGCACATACATACATGCACACACATGTACGCATTTGGGCAGATTGTTTGTGTACCTTACACAGCTCCACTGTACCAAAGTCCTTGCTTGGTACCTCATCATGTTAGGGAGCTGAGCCCGAGTACTCAGAGACTAATGCTCTAGAATGGTTTCTGCAGCTGTGAGCCAGGGCTAAGGCAGCTGGTCTCAGGGGATGCCCTTTTTTGGCCCCAGTAATACTCAGACTGCTTTCTGTGTTATAGGGTGACTGTGATCTGTATCAGTGGAGGGAGTGTGTGCCCCAAGGACACCAGAGACTGACCATCTCATTAAACTAGGAGGAGAATGCCACCCAAGCTGCCTGGTCTCCCTAGAGATACATGTAGAAGCATAACTTGGTTTTGAACCCAGGCATCAAAAATATTGGACACCATGAGTTCTGTATAGTTAATATTCCTATTTATCAAGTTCTCCATCCCTTCCCTCCCTTCTGATCACTCTAGGGGCTCACTTTGATCTGTGAGTGTCGCCAGGTCTTGAAAACTGTGGCAGGCAGCAGCAGAGATGGTCAGGACAGGGCTGGGTAGGATGTGAGGCCTGATCTTGAGCAGGCAGCTTGAAGGTTGGCATCTGCTCCAAGGGGACATTTAGCACATAGGGCTTCTTGCTCACATTGTAATGGAATGCGAGGCCAGACTGTGAGCGGCAGCAGTCTTTCCTTTTAGTCCTACTTGGACCAATAAATGGTGTGATAACCCAGACACGTGCCATTGTGTGTTCAACAACATATGTGTGCCTGCCCTGTGTGCGCTGCATTGCTTCAGTTCCGTATAATCATAGCATGTTTATTTGGTTTTCAGCAAAGCCTCTCACAGGTGCCTGTGTCTGTAAGTGTTTTTGAGCTGGAACTCTATTTGAGGTTGATTTTTCTTTTCTGAACCTGTCAGCTCATTGATGTGGCTTCCCCTGCACTTGCCCCACCCTCACAAAAATGACTGTAATAGTATAGACTAGTAGTTGCAGTAGCTCGCATTAGTGTCGTATTTTAAGGTTTGCAAGGCGCTTTCCATGTTAACTCATTTGAGCCTCACAACAGCCCTGGGACACAGAGGTGCTGTTGTCATCTTCCTCATTTTATAGATGAGGAAATTGAGGCAGACAAAGGTTAAGTGACTTGCCCAGGGTCACACAGCTAGTGATTAAATGTCTGAGGTTGAATTTGAACTCTTCATCACTTTGATTCAGCACTCTCTCCACTGAGCCACCTTTGATAACCCAAATGGCAATATTTACCATTGTTTGCAAACATTTTCTTTTTGTACTTATCAGTAAGGCTGAGGTTCTTTTGTATTTTTTATCCTACTGAGTGTTATCCCACATGTCTACCTGGTTCTTAGTGAAGTAAAATAATTTAGTGTTTAGTGCCCAGAAGGGTAAAAAATGACTTTAGGGGTAAAGGACAGAAGGCACCTAATTGACCTGGGCTCTCGGTGCCCCCAGAACGGGAGTATGATTACGTGAATCAGAGAGGAAAGTAAAGTGTGTCTGTCATTTCCACTTATTCAACAGAAAAGACCCATTTGTTCTTGCCAGTAATCATGGTCTGGTGAGAGCAGCCCTTACCCCTTCCCACACAGGACACAAGCTGAGGTTTCCTCAAGAACTCGATTCGGAGGGAAGGGCAGCATGTGGATTCTGGGTACTGGGAGAATGACTGAACCTTAGAGGAGAGCACCCTGCTCTGCTCCCTGTTTCCCTTCCTTCATCCTGCTTTCCTCCTGGGGTGGGTGGGGGAGCAGAAAGGCCTTGGCCAAGCTTTGTTGGGACACAAGTGACCCTTTTCTTTTGGCTGCAGAATGGGAATTTACTTAAAAAATTTAACCTTTCATCTTGTTTTTAGACCAACGGCAGCTGAACTGTTAAGACACAAATTTTTCCAGAAAGCAAAGGTAGGAAAAACTGGCTCTTAATTGTGAGTGTGTGTTAGCCCTCATTTAACTGGGTGGGTTTGAGGCTTTTTTCGATTTTTGTGGACGTATTTTGTTTTTACATTGAGAGTGATCCATTCTCAAATGTATCTGTCCCTCCTGCTTTCCCCTGGCAAACTAGACCTTGGAACAGCAGATTTAAAAATGAGGGAAACCAATCCAGTGGAAAGCAGCAGCGCATTAGGCATGTGTATTACCCCGCGCCCTTCAGAGGACATTGTCTCGCCTTTTCTTCCCTGGCAGCAAATTTGATATTTATAGAATACTGAGTTTTATTTTTATGTTGAACCACTCACCAAGCCTTTTTAGGTGCCTTCCCCATGCCAGGCCTTGCTGGGCTCATGCAAAACTCAGAATGAGACAGTCCTGCATTTGGGAAGTTTGCCTTCTACCGGTAGCACCAACATGTGCCTGTGCCCTTTGGGACAGACACGGTATCAGAAGCAATGAAAGAGCAGAAGAGGAGGTGAGCAGTAGGGAGGGCCTCATTAGTACTCATCTCTAAAATGGGGCGAGGGTAATGGCACCCACCTCACAACAGGCAAATGAGAGAACAGTGTTAGACACTTTGCAAACCTTTGAGTGCTCTGTAAATGCTGACAGTCCTCCCCCTCCTCCTTCCCAGCCCCAACATCATCATCATCATCATCATCATCATCAGTAGTATTAAGACTAGATAGTGGAAATGTGTCTGAGGACATTGCATGGTAGTGTGACTCCTTCCAGCCTGTGTATGATGGCAGCTAAGAAGGAGGGAGTAGGGATTTCGCCATAAAGTTAAGGCCTCCAAAGTGCTGAGGAGCTCAAGTTTTAAAGACAGTGGAAAGTGGGACTAGTTGACTAAGAGGACAAGACTGAAAAGGAAGGAAAGGGAATGCAGAGCAGTGGTCGCAGACTGAGAGGAGAGATGGGGCAGCATGCCCAAAAGCTTCAGTGAGGGTGTAGAATAGGGAGTGGAGGGGTGAGGCAGAGGGAAAGAGGGAAGGAATGGGATATTGTGAGAGCGATGGGGACATGGAGACTCCTAAGCCCGGAACTGGAAGGAACCTCAGAAACCTAGTACATCCCCCTCACTTTTACAGTTGGATAAACTGAGACCCAGGGAGGGTTTGTTAGACCAGCTTGCTTCCCAGGAAGCATATCTCCCAAAGCATTCTAGGTTTTGATTTTTTTCATCACTAGGAATGGCTGCATCAGTAAGATTGCCAAACCTTTGGATTATTGACATATACTTTGTACTTATCTGTTTTCGTGTCCTCTCTTTCCCCTTCTTCCTTCCAGCTCCCCCCAGGAGAACGTATGTTCCTTGAGGGGCAAGAACTCATTGTCTTTTGTTAACCCAGCACTAGTGAAGAGCCTTGCATGTAGTCCACTCTGCTGTGGGTGCCTGATAAATGTTGTTGACATGAAGAGTGAGTTTGTGATTCCCTGGACTTCTCTTGGGTGTTGGTATATCCCATAATAATCATCTCAGCATGACAGATTTCTCCAGGTGTAGGATGAGCCAATAAATATGAAGTAATTAGTAGGAGGGGAAAACTGAAAGTCCTCTCATACTTTGATAAATAGATGAATGTATCGTACTCTAATAATACAAAATGCTTTGATAACAACTTCCTGATTCAGTAACAAGGGTTGTTTTTTTTAAATAAAAATTATAAAAATCTTCTCTTTTCCCCTTCTAGAATAAAGAATTTCTCCAAGAAAAAATGCTTCAGAGAGCTCCAACCATTACTGAGAGAGCTAAAAAGGTAACCACAACCTTTACTTGCTCTGTACGTCCTTTATCACTTTGTAAATAGCTTGGAATGCCTGTGCAGCATTCTGTTGCACGGACAATTTATTTTGCATATTTATTTCTAGCATTCTATGGATTGAAATGGTTTCCTCCTTGTGAGCTGAGACCTTTTCACAGCACAGTGAAAAATCTAATTAAAAACAGTCTTCTAGCCTCAACCCAAAACATTGATTGAAATCCAAAAAGTAACTCACAACTTCATCTGGAGCCTGTAGGCTTGGGGGAAATGACACCTTCTCTTGGGCTGCTCCATATAGCTTCTTGTGAGCACAGGACCTGGAGGAATCTCTCTTTGACAGTGGTCCTCAGTAGAAAGTATGTGAGCCTGAGCTTTAAGGGCCCAAATCCATGTACATTGCACTCCCTTTTTGATGTTCTTCCAGAACCCTTTGAGAGAGCATGGAACAGAAAATCCTCTTTTTCAGAATTCTCCTTTTTGTTCTCAAACTAGGCAGTGCTGTGTAGTAGAGAAGGGGAACTAAAGTCAGAACAACTCTGGATAGCTTTGTGATGTCAGGAAGGCCCTTGGCCTCTCTGAACCTCCATCTTCTCTAAGGCTGTTGCTGGGGAGAAAGCCTTTAGCAAATTGAAAGACCCTGCTACAGAAAGTAATGGAATTTTTTCCACAAGAAGAAAGATTGCTTGGCTGCAGGCCCAGCAGTGGACCAGAACACAGAACACCGGAACTTTGGGGAGTGCAGTTGGATGTAAGACAAGTCAGATAGGCCCAAGAGCTTCAGGGCTGGAGCAGAATGGGAGTGGAATCCAGGCTGAGGGTAACCACAGGGGAATAAGAAATGGGTTAGAAGGTTTTTGGGGCAAGGAGCTCCCAGTGTTACCATCGACTCGTTCTGTGGTTAGTTGGAAAGGCTGGTAGCTCTGATACTCCATAGTCCATCTGAAACGATGCAGCTCTGCAGAGGTTAAGTCCTCATGGCCCAGACTCCAGCAAGATGGCATCGTATTCATCCAGTCTGCTCCGTGGAGGCCAGAATAAAAGTATCCAAGAATTCCAGGAGCCCAGGGTGTTCCTTTACAGGAATCCAAGTGTTTGGGAAACCCAATTGATTATCAAAAGGTAGTCTAATGAGTAGAAATACCTCTGAGAGATTTTAATTGAGAAGTGGTCGCCAATTCTTTACAAAGGTACTGGAGTGGTTTGCCATTTACTCCTCCAGCTTATACAGATGAGGAAACTGAGGCAACCAGAGTGAAGAGATTTGCCCAGGTTCACATAACTATGAAGTGTCTGAGGCCAGATTTGAATTCAGAAAGAGAGTCTTCCTGACGGCGCCACCGCACAGTAGGCACTTAATAAATGTTTATTGATTGATCTCATATTCTATAATTGACCCAGTGTTCTAGCCTATCAGGATCTTTTTTCATCTGATGTATTAGCTTTCCCTCATGCCTCTGTGGAATCTGCACCCTTTCTGGCCCTTGTCCAAGTAATTGATAAATACAGTAACCCTAGGACTGGTCCAGGTCTCAAGAGCACTCCACTATTCACTTCTTTCCCATTAATTACTGCTCTTGGGGTGTGAGTATTCAGTTCTAGGCCACCTGTTGTCCAGCCTGCATTTCTCTGTCTTTCTCCAAAAATAGTATGAGAAAATCAGTCATATGCTTCGCTAAAATCTAAGTAAACTCCTATCTTTGGCATTTCTCTGATCTACTGGTTGGGTGACCTTATCTAAAAAAAAAAAAAAATTAAAAAAAAAAGAAAAGGAGTGCTGAGCTACTCTGGCTCAGCCTCTTCTTGATGGAACCAAGTTGGCTCTTGTGGCCCCTACAGCCTTTTCTCATTTTTTATGGACCATCCTTTTAATGGGATCTGTAAGACTCTTCCCAAGAATCAAAGTTAAATTCCCCAACATAGATCACAGGCTGCATTGTGGTCCATTTCTTGGAAATAAGGGCCGCATTGGCCTCTCTGGAGTCCCTCAGAACCTCCTGGTTCTACTAAGGAGGGCAGCAGTTAGTTAGACAGTATCAAAAGATGGAATTCACTTGGGCCCAAAGCAGAACAGCAGCAACTTCTACCTGGCTTGTGTCTTCCTCTGATCCTCCTAACAGTTCTGTCAGGATACATGCATGTTGTAGGTGTTGTTATCCCTGAGGTTCAAAGATGTGGGCCTTAAATTCATCAGGGGCAGTAGAGCTTAGAAAAGCTTTGAGTGCTCCCAGCCAGCTGGTGAGGGACTGGAATATATGAGTTAGAGTCTGAGAGACTTAGCATCAGGGCATTAATTTTTTCAAGTATAGCAACTCATGGAGATGGTCTGCTTGGAGAGGACACAGACTGAATTCTGAGGAAAGAGGAAGTGGTGGCCTGGGTTACTTGACTGAGCTGGCAGGCATTTGGCAAAGAATGCAGTATTTCACTCTAAAACTTCACTTCTCCAAAAGACTTTTCCTTAAACATCAATATTCTTCCTCCCTCAAGCTACTCAGACGCAAAGTGTGGATTGATAACAACTGTTGTTAATGTAATACTTTAAAGTTTTCCAAGGACTTTTCATGTATGTATGTGTGTGTACGCGTTATACACACATACATATATACATAATATGTATGTGTATATAGTATACATGCATACTATATGTGTATATATGCATACTACATGTGCATGTACATACATAGGTTCATTTCATCTTTACAGCAGTTCCATAAGGTATAGTTAGGTACCACAGGGAATATTGCAAATGAAATGTTAGGCAGCTGAGGCTCAGAGAAATTAAATGTTTTCCCTGTGAGCAATCACAGCTAGTAAATATTAATGGTGGGATTCAAACATAGGTATCTCCTGTCTTCAAATTCAGTGTCCTTTCACTTATACCACATTGCCTCTTAAGGATTACAGAGAATAAAGCCACAAACCATTCAAACAGTAGCGAAAAGCTATAGAGTACAAGTAAGCAGACTGCTGTTTGCTGTGGATGGTGACTTGTGAGTAAGAAATGAAGAAACACAGTAACTGATGGGCAGTTTTTAATAAGATGTACAGTTCTATCAAAACCTGCAGGATACGGCCACAGCGCCAATCAGAAGAAAATTTATGTCTCTAAATACTTATATCAACAAAACAGAAAAAGGACAGACCAACTGGGTATACAATTAAAAAAAAGAACAAACTAAAAACCCCCCATTAAATGTTAAATTGGACATCTTAAAGATTAAAGGTGAGATTGAAGGAATTGAGTATAAGAAAACCATTGAATTAATAAATAAAAGTAGGAGTTGGTGTTATGAAAAAACCCAGTAAATTAGATAAAACATTGGTTAATATGATCTTAAAAAGAGACAAAAACAAAATCACTAGTATTAAAAGTGAAAAAGGTGAATATATCACTAATGAAGATGAAATTGAAGCAGTTATAAAAAATTACTTCGCCCAGTTATATGCTAATTAAATGAACAATTTAAATGAAATGGAAGAATATTTACAGAAATGTAAACTGCCTAGATTAATGTTAGAGGAAATAGAATATCTAAATCTATTTTAGAAAAAGAAATTGAACAGGCCATAAATGAGCTTTCTAAGAAAAAACCCATCAGAACCAGATGGATTTACAAATGAATTCTACCAAACATTTAAAAGTAAACTAATTCTAATATTAAAGAATTCCCAATAATAGGCAAAGAAGGAGTCCCACCAAACTCCTTTTATGAAACAAACATGATACTGTTACCTAAGCCAGGAAGAGCAAAAAACAGAAAAAAGTTATAGACCAATTTCATGAACGAATATGGATGCCAAAATGCTAAATAAAATACTGGATAGGAAACTACAATAATATATTACATTTACACACACACACGGAACATTGTCAACATGATTGATTATATCAATAACAAATCAACAGAAATCATATGAATGGTATCAACAAATGCAGAAAAAGCTTTTGGTAAAATACAGCATTCACTCCTAATAAGAACACTTGAAAGTATAGGTATAAATGGATTTTTCCTTAAAGTGATAAGAAACATTTACCTAAAACCATCAGCAAGAATTCCATGTAATGAGGATGAACTGGACCTTCCCAGTACAATCAGAAACCAACACAGGATGCCCGTTGTCACCAATATTATTCAGCCTTGGATTAGAAATCTGGCAGTAGCAATAAAGAGAAGAAAACGATCGATGGAACCAGAATGGGCAATGAGGTAATAAAATTATCTCTTTTTGTAGATGATATGATAATATGCTTGGAAAATCCTAAAGATTCCATTAAGAAGTAAGTGGAAACATTAATTTCAGCAAAGTAGCAGGATCTAAACCAAACTCACATAAATCATCAGCATTTCTATATATCCTGCCCTCGAGGAGCTTACAATATAATAGGGGAAACCACGTGCAAGCCGGTTATCGACAGGATAAGTGGTAAATAACCACAGAAGGAAGACGTTAGAATTAAGAGGGAGGGTGGTGGGAAGGACTTCCTGTACAAGATGAGACTTAAAGGAAGCCAGTAGGTGGCGCTGAGGAGGGAGAGCATTCTGGGCATGGGTAACAACCAGAAAAAAATGCCCAGAGCCAAGAGATGAATTGTCTTGTTCTTGGAGAAGCTAAGAGGCCCGTGTCCATGGACCGAAGATTGCATTTTGGGAAGTAAGATATAAAAAGACTGGAAAGGTAGGAGGGGGCTTACTGGCTGAGTGGAGTGGGGAGAGGCTTGAGGCAGGCAGACCCCCCAGAAGGCTGTTTCAGTAGTCTGGGCATTAGAAATTTAAAACAAACGTTAAGTTTTACTATTGAAAATTTCAGTCATTTATAACCATTCTCAAATTACTTCATTTTCTGTAAAATTACTGTGTTCTTGGAAACCAGCTTATTATACACTCTCAAGAACTTTGGATTTGACAGTGCAACATGGGAGACACTGGCACAGGACTGCTTAGTATGGCATGCCCACATCAGAAAGGGTTCTCTATGAGCAAAGCAAAATTGAGACAGCACAAAGTAAATGTAGGATGCGCAAATTTGGAGTATCCACCCCAAATATTCACATGGACTATTTGTGCCCAGTCTGCAGTGGAGCATTCTGAGCTCGTATTGGCTACAGTCAGACACATTGAAATTTCACTTTACAATGCTGATGTCATTTTGATCCTCTTCGAGAACAAAGGACAACAGCCAACCAATCTACCCAAATAAATTACAATTAGAAATACGGTATACTATGATACTTTTAGCTTGTACATAGAAATTATTTACATTTAAACACTTCATGTTTACATATAGCAAGTATTTCAGTGACTGAGCTCATCTGCATCATGAGCCCCCAGTGACTGGCATGATGGTAGCTGGTAGCTGGCAGCCCCTTGTGGAGGTTTGCAGCATGCTAGCTTCATTTGGTCCTCATTTGTGCACATAGACTCCTTCAAGAATGATTATACTGACGAAAATACTGTTATTATTGTGGGCACAAACGGAACATGCTAAGTTTACTTTTGTAGATTTTGCCCTATACTTCATTGTCATTTTTTTAGATGAATGGCTATATTTATGCAGGAATTGTAGTTGGAAATGTCTCCCACTTGGAGACCATTACTTTATATCCCTTTTCCCATCCTTGCTGGGGTCTCTGAGGTCCTCCTCCTCTCCCCATGGTGGGAGGCAGATGCTCAATGATAGAAAGTGCTGGCCATGGATGGTCTCTCCTGGGACTCTATTCAGAGCTCCTCCAACTTGATGATGCTGAGCAGCCTGGTTTCTGAGGACCCAGGGTTCCTATTGGAGCAGGAGGAGGCCTCACAGGGAGACTTAGGTGGAGGCAGGAAGGTAGCCACTAAAGAGTATATCCAAGTTAGGAAGAAGAATGGGTTGACCCTTGTCCTCTCGGACAACACTTCAGTAAATATTCAATGGTAACGGGATGAACGTCTTGTGTCTCTGCTGAGTAGGTTCGGAGAGTGCCGGGCTCCAGCGGCCGGCTTCATAAAACGGAGGACGGTGGCTGGGAGTGGAGCGACGACGAATTTGATGAAGAGAGTGAGGAAGGGAAAGCGGCCATCTCACAGCTCAGGGTCAGTACACACCGTCCTTGGCTCTCACACATGTGACTTCTCAGCTGGGGAATACAGCTTGGAGATGAGAACACAGTTTGCTTCCTTATTCAGCCTCGTAGCTTAAAATGGGGTACAAGTACTCTTTTTTCTCTTTTTTAGTAATATTTTATATTTTTCCCCAATTATGTGTAAAGATAATTTTTAACTTTTTTTTTTTTTAATTTTGAGTTCCAAATTCTCTCCATCTTCTCTGAGATGATAAGCGATTTGGTATAGGTTATACGTACTCACTCATGCAAAATGTATTTTCTTATGAGTCATCTTATGAAAAAAGACACAGACCAAAAGAAAAAAAACACAAAAAAGAAGGAAAGCGAAAATGGTATGCTTTGATCTGCATTCAGACTCCTTCAGTTCTTTCTCTGGAGGTAGAGAACATTTTTTTATCGTGAGCCCTTTGAAATTGGCTTGACTCATTGCATTACTGAGAAGAGCTAAGGCATTCACAGTTCATAATCAGACAGTTGCCATTTCTGTGGGATACAAGTATTCTTGAGGAAATAATCTCTCAGTCAGTTATTAATATCAGAGTTTTAGTTGATATTATTTAAAATTGGGTTAACCCATCTATTTAAGCATGATGTTTCTCATCTAGGCTGTTACTGAATGCTATCCTTGAAGGACAAATGATGCCCAAGTATGTGTTGGAAGAGTCCCATCAGCCAGTACAGATCTTTCCTAAGATGTGAGGCAAACTACTTGATTTGGGCCAAAGTTCATCTAGATGTTTGATATCTAACTTAATATTTCAGAAGCTCTTATTTTTCTGTTTCCAATATTGATGACTCCATTGGTGATGGAGCTGACTCCCATATGTTAAGGTGCTACTTTGAGGCTGAAGATAAATGGCCTGCCTTGTTCCAGCTTCTGAGATAAGATTTATTTTTTGTCTTTCTTTTAGTCTCCTCGGGTAAAGGAACCATTAACGAATTCCGAGGTAAGTTGGCTTTGGTAAAACGTAACCAAAAACATCCAAACTGGTTTTGTGCTTTAAAGGGGGCGTTAAGTGTCATAGAAGACTGTTCTAAATTATAATGGAGATCCTTGAGATTTAAGTTGAGACCAAGAAAATGCTTGCTGTAGACTGGAGCTGTTGCACCACTTGTCTGAAAGTGTCTCTGGAGGTGAAGGGACAGAATTCTGTCCCTTGGGCCATCCTGAGTGGAGAACATCGCCCCAGCTTTAATCAGCCTAAGGAGCTGCTGTACTTCGGCACTTGCCAGGGCATCTTATGTCTCCTGATACTGTCCTGTTGTACTGGGTGACTTCCTCTCTATGTCACGCATGTAAGGATGGAGGCCGTTGTCACACCAGCTGTTCTGTCTCATCTTCATTTCTAGATCTCTGCATGTTGTTTCATTTCACGGAAATCTGGCTTTCAGGTCCCTAGCTCTGTCCAATTGCCTTTTTTCCCTTTTAAAAACTTAATTGTCTCTGTTCCTACATTGCTTTATTTCACCGTAATAAATTTTAGAAGCGATACCGCTGGAATGAGATCTCAATGTCTGATAATGCTGACACGCTAGGATCTCATCATGTAGTTCCCACATTCTCCCAAGGGCCCTTCTCCTTGCCTGCCATCTGCCCTGGCTCTGCCCTCTGTGCCATGCCCATCACCATGCCAGACTAGCAGAGGAAAGGTGAGGCAGCTTCTCAGTCAGGGCAGGAGGTGGGGTGGTCCTCAGGTACCAAGCTGCCTCAGTTACTGTGGAATCAAGAGAATGTAGCTTCTCAGGCAAGGGGAGGGAGCTGCATGTCGAAGACATGCTTGCTGTACATCTTTTGCACTCCTGTTTTAGAGACCTGTTCATTTCTTTGGCTGGTGGCTGGTGGCTGAGAAGTGCCTTAACCTCCGCTGGGGCTTCCCATAGGGAGGGAGAAGCTGGGAGATGCCCGAGGCCAACTCACTCTGCAGCTGTTCCCAGTCTGAAGCTCATGCACTTCTGTAGACCTTCACTGAAACCACATGTTCACATTTCTATATTACAGCTCTTTCCTCCATCTGATCCCATGGGTACTTTACTCCAAATTCCAGGACCGTCTCCTGCTCAACTACCTCAACCAGCTGGACAGACTTCTGCCCAGTCAACTCACATCACTGTCCCTCCACCTGTCCAGACACCTGCAGCTCCAGCAGGAGGAGCAGGGCAGGTAACAATGAACAACAGTGTTTGCTTGGGGGGGACCTTTATCAGGAAGAGGTGGCATCCAGAGGAGCACCAGTGAAATGGGGAAGGAGCCACCAGGTGGGCTTCCTTAGAAGAGAGGAGGCATGCCTTGGAGCCAGTATCTGAGCAGAAGCTACAGGGAGCCAGGTTTGCTGTCCAGCCTCTGCACTGAGGTTGTGAACCTCTCTCTCACTGAAAACGTCCAAGTTCACATCTGTCTGAGGGATTCCCTTTCTGATGCAAGGTCACCCCAGATGGCCCTTGTCACCTGGTTTTGAGATTCCCTGTAGATGTTTTCCCCAAATAAAAGGGCTCTCTGAAGGGTTTTGGGAGAGTGTACCCATTTGTGAAATTGATAGTGGAATAGAAGCAGGATACTTCTGTGGAAAGGACATGGAATTTGGAGTTGGAGGGACATAGGGATCCCAACTGTGTTCCTTACTGCTTTTGTGACCTTGGGCAAGTCTCTGGCCCATTCTGGGTCTCTGTCCAGCGAAAGGGTTGGCCCACCTTACCCCTGAGCTCTAAGTCCAAGACCCTGTGAAAGGAACCCTTCAAGGTCCCTGGGCTTGGAATAAATCCAGTTCCTAATCATAATTCTGAACTGCCTACTCCTTGACACTTTCTTGTCTAAAACAGCAACCGTTTGGGAAGCCAGGAGAGTAAAGCTGAATATTCACTTTTTGAAAATTGAGAATGATACTTCCCCCAGAGTGGGCATGCCCTTGTTCCCTTTGACTAGTTTATACCACGAAGTTTCTAATGACTTTTCTTAGGAAGCCAGTGGGGAAGCAAGATGCTCCTGATTAGGGGGAGGGAGTAATGGTCCTCAGGATGTGCAGGCGCTCAAAGAGCCCAGGACACGGCTGTGATTTCTGCAACCTGAGAGCCGTAATAAAGGGAAAGGAAGTATTGGCAGAGAGCTGAACCATGAGAGCCAAGGGGAGGCTTCCCAAGACTGTCCACACAGACAGGCACCTGTGCCAAGAGCAGGAACAGCTTAACACGGCATGCTAGCAAAGCACTGAGCAGTAAGAGCTTCCAGCATTCATGGCCGAGCAGTACAGGGATAGACGTTCTTGGGGAAATCGTATGTCACAGCAAGATTGTGATTGGCCTGAGAAGCAACGTTCTTGTCTCTAATCTGAGGAAATTCTTTAAAACAGCAGCATATTATTTTTAGCAGACGAAGACTCAGATGGAGTTGGTGGAGTGGAAGCAATGTAAATAACATTCCTATGAGCCTAGAGTTAGACCTGGTCCTGGCGTCTCTTTTTGCAGATGAGAACCCTAAAGCCTAGAGAGGGGACATAGCCTTTGAACCCAGGTCCACAGACTCCAAATCCACTGCTCTTTCTAAAGTGCTCTTCCTCACACAGGTTAGAATTGCAGTAACCACTCATGTGCTCCATGAAAATTTAAACCAGCTTCATTTTCTGACCTGGGCTGGTTCCCCCTTTCTTAGGTAGCCTGGTAGCCCTCTGCTCCAGGAGATTGACCATGCTGGGGGATTCAGCAGACTTAGTGTAGACACACGGTGAGTGTGACCCAGACTGCAGCTCAGCATGCCTGCCTCAGTCTCCCCTGTAGCAGGGACCCAGGTGTGCACTTCCTCACCCACTTAGACTTTTCAACTTAAAACAACACCAACCAAATTGCCATTCTGAATTTTCTTTTCTTTTTTAACTTTTTTTTATATTTTATTTTTTTCTCCAAATTATGTATAAAACCAATTTTTAATATTTGTTTTTTAAAATTTTGAGTTCCAAATTCTCTCCTTCCTTCCCTACTCCCTGAGATGGTAAACAATCTGATACAGGTTATACATACGCAGTCAGGTAAAACATTTCCATATTAGTCAGTTTGTGAAAGAAAAGTCAAACAAATAAATAAGTGATGTGGAAAAAAATGATGTGCTTCAGTACGTATTCAGACTCCATCAGGTCTTTCTCTGAAGGCTAGCGTTTTTCATCTCACGTCCTTTGGGATTGTCTTGGATTACTATTGCTGAGAGAGCTCAATTGTTCATACAATATTCCTGTTACTGTAGCCAGTGTTCTAGTTCTGTGCACTTCGCTTTGCATCAGTTTATGGAAGTCTTCTCAGGTTTTTCTGAAATCATCTCGTCATTTCTTTACAGCACAATAATATTCCATTCACAATCATATAGCACAGCTTGTTTCAGCATTCCCCAGTTGACAGACATCCTTTTGGTTTCTGATTCTTTGCCACCACAAAAAGAGCTTCTGTAAATATTTTGGTAAAAATGGGTCCTTTTCCTTTCCTAGATTTGTAGGACACAGACCTAGCAGTGATGTTGGTTGGATCAGAAAGCATGCACAGCTTTAGAACCCTTGGGGCTTAGTTCCAAATTGCTCTCCAGAATTGTCGCCATTTTTTTTCTCACATTTTTTTCCCAATTATAAATTAATCTGGAGGTAATATTTCCCTCAAATAGAACAAAAGGCATTGACTTATGTTCTAAATTCTAAACTTTGCAGTGGCTCTGTGGTCTCAGGCCACATTACTTGTGTTTTCAGGATCTGATGACCTTGTTGACTCCTTTGTCAAATTCAGTGTTTTGTGTGTTTTCTGAATTACCGTTGTGTTCAGCTTGAACTAATTCCCCCCATTTGAGGGTCACTCGCATGGTGTACGTTGCCACCTCCTTCAGGGGGCTTTTCCTTCTTTGCTGGGGTTGTCGTCAGGGGCCCTCTCCCCACCATTAAAGTACTTTACATTCCTTGTGTGTCTGCTCCCCCAGGATCCTGGCCTGTGAGACAGGTTTCATTTTGGTATCCCCTGTGCCTAGCACAGAGCCTGGCCCAAGCAAAGTGCTGAGTACAGGCTTTGTGATTGGTCAATCCCCCAGCGTGCTTTGCCCATCTCAGCAGCGTCCACCAGCCCAGAACATGTCATCTGCTGGTTTGGGTTTGTTAGTGTTTACTGTTATGAATAATAACGGTATTATTTGCCAGTCTGTGATACGTTTTGCGACTAAAAGTTAACCTTAAAATCTCAATTTATGCAAATGAAATTTATACCTTATTTTAAGTAAACTCAGTTATGAATTTTGAATTGATAGAAATGATAAAGTAAAGTAAAGTATGTTATGAACACTTCCTAGCTGTCTCATATTGGCTGCTTGATTTCAGTAGAGAGAAATGTTCCCAAAGGAAGAAAGGAAGAGTGATCTCCCTGGGCACAGAGGGCCTGGTCTGAGGAAGACCTGGGTTGTAGATGGAGATGCAGAGGGGACATGAGGAGGGAGACCCTGAGAGTACTTCCCAGCATGGCAGCACGTTGGCCATACCTTAACCAGTTCAACATCAAAAGTTTTCAATTGTTTTGAAATTTTTTTTCCCCCGTAGTCATTGGAAAGACAATCTTGTAGCCAATTATCCTGGAATACATATTTACACACGCACGTACACCTCCCCCCAGAGAGATCTTTATGACTTATTTATTTTCTCCAGTATATAGCCCAAAGTCTCAGATAAATCTTGAAGTTACTCTTAATGCATTCCTCTGTTATGCAGGTGACTTGATGAGAGTCATCTGTCTGTTATGTAAGGTGAACCCTCACTCCACCTGTCATGTTGGCCAGTGTTAAGTCCATCATTTCCTGAACATAACCTCACTTTTCTGTCTGTCATTCCCCTCCCTCCCCCAACCCCATCTCTGGCCATCTACTGAAATCCTGCCTCTTTTTCAAGGCTTCAGTCCTGCGATGGAGACCCCAGGGTGACTTCTTGCTCTCTCTCTCCCTCAAGTGATCCTTTCCTCCTCTTGGAACATCCCAAGCCCTCTTTTTATAGCACTGATCACCGTCTGCCTTATTTGGGGATTATTGCATACATGTCATATTGGCATGACCAGAATAGAGTCTTTGAAGGCAGCCAAGGCATCCTGTCCATCTTTGCCCCTTCCACAGCCCTATCTTTAGTGTCCCTTGGAAACTCTAGGTGCTGTGGCTTGATTTTTTTTTTCTTTTCCCAGAAAAAATGCTTCCCTAATGATGTTTGGCTTACTTTAGATTCCCTTAGGTTCTTACCTACAGCCCCCTGAAAACTATAGGGAAGAGGTCCAGAAAAGTGTTAGGTGAACGAGGAATTAACCTGAAACTAAAAACTGGGCTGTTGGTCACTAGCCATATGGCTCCCCTGTTCCCCAGACTGTTCTGAGTGCTTGAGGCTCGGTAGGAAATGACTCTTTTCTTTTGAATATGATTTCCTAGGCTCCGCCATCAGAAGGGGCAGTTTCCCAAGAGACCAAGGTCCCTATTAGTCTGGTACTAAGGTTAAGGTAAGTCAATCATTGCTTCTTTGAAGACCCTTACCTACCTGTCTTTTAGTTCCTAGAGGCTCACGTTTCTCTAAAGGCTTGAGGTGAAGGCAGATGGGAGTCCCTTCTTTGTAGAGCCTGCTGTTCTAGGGGTCAGTTACTTTATTTGTACCCCACCACAGCTGCTTGTACAGAAGATGACTCCAGGCCTGCCCCAGGATCAGCAGAATGTGCTTGGAGGAATGACTCCTCTGTGGGCATCTTTCCTGCTCCCCAGGACCACCAGATGGGTGCATATTATCTCCAGGAGACCTCAGTGGGGCAAAAGTGGCCCAGGCAGACATACAAGTGGACTGTGTATCCTTGGCTTCACTGGCGCTAAGGAGCCCAAGAACAGAGAAGGGTTGGTCCTGGGGATGTAGAAAAGGAACATCCCATGGGTCAGAGGTTACCAGGCCCTTTTTGCCACAAATACCCTTGGGAGTTTGGAAGAGCCACCAGACCTGGCTCCTGGACACCCAGGAGGGCTCCCAGACACCTGGACAGAGGTGCTGGGTACAGGGGGTCACAGGGGCTCACAGGGTGGGCTGCCTTTTATTCGCTCTGAGGACCAGTCTGCTCTTGGTTGATTCACATACATTTGTAGTGTATCAAGTCTCAGTGACTGGCTGAAAAACTGAACTTAGCCAGATGTGCTTTGAGTCTTTTTTTCCCCTGAGTGAAGCCACCACAAGTGTTCCTAGGCCCCAAAGACGGCTATGTTCTTGCTGTTGGGTTGGGCCTTCTGTTTCCCAGCAGTGCTGCTTTCCTCCTCCAAGCTCACCAGCGGTGGCCCCTGAACACTTTAGTTCTAGTCTACAGGAACAGCTTATTTTAGATTGAAAACACCTGGAGAGCAGGGAGGAGGGCTTTTGGTCTGTGTACTCCCTGTGTCTCCTGTGGTGCCTTGAATACAGCTGGTGCTTAAGCAGTGGTGCCTTACTCAAAATGCCATTGAACTGGCCCTTGGCAAGTTTTCCGTGCTGTGTGCCACCATTGGAATTGGTAGTGAAGCATCTGTCCAAGGTCCTCAGAGGACCCAGCACCTCTGTGGAGAAGGAAGCAAAGCCAAGGATACGAATTCAGGCCCTCAGACACCTTGGTCCTTGTTCTTCTGGCTTCCTCCCTGCTGCCTACTGTGGAGGGAGAGGCCCGCAGGGAGTCCACACAGGCTCCTTTGGTAGCTGACTCCTCCCACCCCATGAGGGAAGCAGCTTTCTGGAGCTTTCTCTAATGACGTCAGCTTCCCTAGACAATCCATCCTCTACTTGCTGCAGAAGAAGTCATTCAAGATGCCCCCAAAGATGGATAAAGTCTCACCTGTTGGTGATATTTTAATAATACATTTAGTGACCTTGCCCTTTCTTCTTGCTCAAGCACTGGAGAGTCTAGCAAAGTGTTAGCAGCAAAGGCTCCTAGAGAACATCCATAATCTGTTACTCATAGGAGTGGAGCTGCCCCCAGACAACCTGAGATAATCCCAGTTCCCAGCATCTGGCTCGATCTCCGCTGTCGTTACTCTGAAGCGTTATTCCATCCACTTCTCTTTTGTCTGCTCGTGGGCTGGGCTTCTGTAGTATCTAGAAGGGTTACATTTGATCCTTAAAGAGATATAATTTGACTTTTCCAGGCATTGGTTGGTGGGGCACGCTGGGCCACAGAGCAGCCTGTTGTGGGGAGGCCTTACTGTCTCACATTAACATCTCCAGTCAGATTTATACATTGAACATTCTGACAAATTTTTCCATTGATAAGCAACTGTATAGCCAGCCTTGATTACCAGATGTGATGAAGGATACAGTGAACCCAGCAGATTTGGTCTTCACCTCTAGGGTCTTACAGCATCGATGAGAAGATGAGGTTGTCCTCTTTGGAAATCCCATTAAATCAAGGCAGGGCCAGAAGAATCATGTGCTTGAGTGCAGAGCACAGAAATTCAGGGGGAAAGGTCATTGTGGAGGGGAGTTGGGCAAGGAATGTTTGTTCCAAATCTTGAGCCGATTAGCCTGTCTTCACTCACATCCAGAACTTTGATTGTCTGGTGTATTATTTGGCAGAGTTGCCTCAACCCTGGTAGGGTGGGGGCATTTAGGGAGAAGAAACCAGGAACAACCTGGCCTTCCTAATTCTTCGCCTTCAGGCTAGCTAATCCTAGGACACCTTGCAATGATAACTAGAAATTACTCATGGCCAGAAGTCACTTGCTAGTTCTTGTGGTAATTGACTCAACTGATTACCTTTTGTGCATATTTTAAATATATAGCTGTTCACCAACAGCCCTGTGAAGTAAGTAGTACCAATATTATCCCTGTTTTACAGGGAGAAACTGAATTTCAGAGAAATTATGGGGTTTACTTGGAGTTACAAAACTAGTAAACATCAGAACTGGAACCTGAACTCAGAGTTTCTGAATCTGACTCTGTGGCAACTCCATGGAAAAAAGAGATTAAAAGGAGCCCTTTGCCCTAGGAAGAAGCAGGAGCTGCGTGGAACTTGGTTATCTGGCCTCAAGGACCCATTCCCCAGGACACACCCCTGGTCTGGACAGGTCTTGGCTGGGAGTCAGGGAACCTGGTGTGTTGGGCTCTCATGAAATGGAACTGGTCCTTTGCCTTTCATTCTCCTGCTGAGGCACTGGAATTTCTTCTGTCTTATTTTCTCCTTACTCCCAACTCCCAATCACACCAACTCCAGATCTGGCATCAGATTGTTCCTCTAGAGGAGACTGGATGCATATATCAGGCTCCCCATCTGAGAAAGGGAAACTATGTCTGCTTTAGCTACACACTCCATCTCTCTACTGTCACCTTGCTCACTGTCTGCAAATGAGCCAGGCTTCTCAGTCTATCATTTCTTTTATTTCCAAAGATTGATGGTTTCCTTACGTCTCGGACTAGTCTAGGTAACTGGGTGTGGAGCACGTCAGCATCTCTGACCAAAATGTAGGTGACATTAAGTTTAACTTTAATTGAATAGAAATCCTCGGGAAGTCCCCTGGAGAGGGTACTGGCATTACTGCTCACTGATGACAGAGGTGCTTCTCATGGCTCGTACAGCATGCTCTCCCTTGCTTCATAAAAAGCCACACCACCACCACCCCGCAGCTGGATCCAAGGCTGGAAGTTCAAAATGAATCAACATTTGCAAATGGTGGGAATGAGCCTGCTCTGAGAGGGCTCTTCTGGGCAAAGAGAACTCTTTTGCTGCATCACCAATGTACCCAGACATAGACATCCTGGTTTTAATGTGTTTTCTGTTTTCTTCCACAGGAATTCAAAGAAAGAACTTAATGATATCCGATTCGAATTTACACCAGGGAGAGGTGAGGTAACACAATATAATGAAGGAAAATGATTTCTAGTATATCCTGTCATTGCATGCCTAAGAAGCAGAAAGATCCATATTCCTTTATGTACTCAAATCCTGAAATGCCAGGAAGTTTATATTTTAAGCTTAAACAAGTATTGAGTGCTTTGGGGGGGTGGGAGAAAATTTCTAGGTTCATAGTTTCCTTTTGATTAATAACAAACACAGGTTGGATAGTAAAGAGACTGTGTCAGATAGTAAATTAGAGCTTTCCAGGTTTTGAGAGACCTGGCTTCAGATCCTACCCCAGACACTGACTGTGTGATCCATCTATAAAATGGGGGTAATGATACGGTCATTACCTGCTTTATAGGGCTGTTAGGAGACTTGACAAACTTTGCACAACCATCTGACTGTGAGTTCTGTGTGAAGGACCCAGGACTAGGCCTTTGATGTGTCAGTGCTTTTCTCCCACCTTTTTCTGGGTGTGAAAACTGTTATCTGACTAGGAAAGAAGTGTTGAGACTAGACAAGAGGATTACAGACAGAAAGAAGGAAGATAACCCTGAGCTGGCTTCAGGAGGAAGCCCTGAGGAGAGAACAATTCTTTTCTTTGGTCGATCTGCACGACTTTTTTTTTTTTTTCCCTTTTCTTTCAAGCCATCAGCCTCTGCCAGGGAAGAAGCAGGTGTCTGTCTTGTTTGAGTTGTGTAAGAGTCCGGGCCAGCAGACGTTTACTTTATGTCATTCCCATCTCGTTCTCAAAATCTCCTAGTTGGGCGGGACCCCAGAGATAAGACACATCCACATCTCTAGGCATAAGGCACCTTAGCCTGAAGCCCAGCAGAAATCCTGTTCACAACATCTCTCAGCCAGCACGGAGCCTCTGCGTGGAGATTTCCAGGGAGGAAAAGCCCACTCCATCTTTAGGTAGCCCGGATTAGTAGGAAGCCTTTCTTTATATCTTTAATCATGAGTAAAATCTGTTCCTTTGATTCCCAGTGCTGCCTTCTGTGAGCAAGCAGAGCAAGTGTAATCCCAGTCCACATCCTTGGTCACAGCTGTTCCAGTGCTTGAAGACAGTGATTGTCCTTCCTCCCCTACCCCCACACCAAGTCTTCACTTTGGGTGAAACATTCCCCACTTGCTTTAACTGGTTCTTAGGATGAAAGCAGGTCTAGTTTCTCACCGTCCTGCTCCCGTCTTATAGATGCCCTCCGGTATCAGTCACCATAGCACAATCACTCGAATTGAAACAGCTGTGAGGGGTGGGTGACCTCACCTGCATGGTGGCAACAGTGATAAACAGTGGAAATAGTCAGTGTTGGAGTGGTAGAAGCCAGGTGAACTGAGAGACTCATGATGGCACCATGGATGGGCCAGCCATTCTGGAGGATGCTTTAGAGCAAGTTACTGAACTGTTCAGACCCTTTGATTTTGTCATCCCAAAATACTAGGGACAGAAGGAAAAGCTCCATATGTATGGAAATATTCATAGTGATACTTTTTATAGAAGCAAAAAGCTGGAAATAAAGTGATCATAACTTGGTGTGGCTGAACGAATTGTGGTATAGGAACATAATGTAACATTAGTATGCTGGAAAGACATGATGGATATGAGGAATTCAAAAGAAATATGAAAACCTAGGGCCAGAGAGGGTAGGGAGGAAACCCAGTGCCCATAGCGAGACACTTGAACACAACACTTAAAAAACAAGAGAGTGCAGAGGAATTAGAAAGATGGGATCTTTTTTCCCAGGTGCTTGACTTTTCTTCCTCTCTCTTAATAATGGTAAGTCACAATTGTCACATGATTTGTCAGTCTCAATCTTTTTATCAGGTGATTTTACTAAATAGAAGTCTTTTGTAAAGAAAGATCAGTGGAGGGGCAGATTCTGGAGGTGTGATTATTGCGTGAAAACAAAAATGCGTCAATGAAACATTTGTTCAACAGCACAGAACCAAAGACAGACTCTAGGGTGTGCTCCCTCTCATTCTTTGGGATCTGGTCCTGTGGCCAGTTCTGCAGATCCAGCTGACTGTCCTCAGGCACAGTGTCTCCTGCTTCCCTACAAACTTAGGGGAGACTTGCTCGAGAATGTGGCTGAATTCTAAGTGTGTTTTATCTGTAAGGGTTTCCTTATCCAGTTGCTTGGTCCCAAAGGAAGGCATTGTGTTCGAGGTGTTATATTCCTGAGGAGATCATGCTTGCTTTCAGAGAGCCTGCCTCCCTTTCTCAGAGGTGAGATATGCTCGTCTTCCCATTGTGTTAGCAATTAAACTCCTTTGTCTGATTATCTGGTTCTGGAGTCTTTCTCCTTCTCCAGGATGTTTCCAAGATCACCAGCAGTGACATCAGCCCACCACCAGGGTATGGCACATGCTAGATGTTTAATCAAAGCTTGCTAACTTCACTTGACCGTCTGTGCTTCTTTATGTACTCAAGGATGTTGTTCTGCCTGTTCTGGTGGCTCCATGCTGCCCAAGTGTCTCCTCACTTATCTGCTGTTTCCTAGCTCTCACAAACATTCTTTGCTTTATCCTTCCAAGTTCAAAGGGCATTTTCTTTGAAAAGCAAAAGCAAACCAGAGAGGAGAAGGTTCTGTGCTCTCACTGGAGGAGAGTGGCTCAGGGGGAAGAGCATAGCGATTGAGTGGCAGCGGTGGAGAGGGAGGGGTTGGGGGGCTTCATTCCCTTCACTTCTCATCCCCTACTCGTTGCTCAGCTACTTTGTGCCTTTTAGTCCCATCACTCAACCGAAACTGGTGTCTCCAGGGTCACCAGGGACCATTCTCTTAGTGGCCTTTTCTCTTTCTTCCCTTCTCTCTAAATTCTGATCCTGTTGATCACTTCCTCTCCTTAGATGGTGCATTCTTTGCCTGATTTCCCTGCTCCCCTGGTTCTCCTCCTTACTGTCTGACCAGTCTTTGTCCAGCTCCTTTGCTCCCACAGTCCCCGTCTCCTTCCTTTATACAGCTGTGTCCTTGGGCTGTATTCTGGGCCCTCTCTCTGTATCCTCTCCTTTGGTGACTTCGGTGCTCACCTCCAGCCCGGCACTTCCCACGTTCCCATAATGAACCCTCCTCTGTCTCCTGAGCTAGAATTCCATTTCACCAGCCTGCTTGATCTTCCCACCCAACAGCCCCATAGACATCTCGGCCACACTGAGCTCAGAGTGGAGGTCGTTATCTCAACCCCTCCAAAAGACAAACACTCTTGCTCCTAATTTCCCTTCCTCTGTAGAAGATGCCACCATCTTTCCAGGCACTCAGGTGTGAGCTGGGAGGCAGCCTCTGTTCTAGTCTTTCCTTTGTGCCCCCGTGTCCAGTCATTTGCTGAGTGCCATTGAACATTTCATCCAGTCCACCCTCCACACAGCTCCCCGGTTTATGTGGCGACCCTGCTGAGTCAGCCTGGAGCGAGCACCGCCCTGCTCAGGAAGTACTTCTGGGACCAGGTCTGTGCTCTGTTTGGCATGGAAGCCCTCCACAACCTGGACCCACTTGTCTTTCCAGAGTGGCCTCCCCTTCCTCTCCTTCACTTGGCACACTGACCTTCATTCCACTCCCTGTCTTTGGCAGTCCAGCTTCCAGGCCCATCCCTGCCTGAAGGGATATGTGTTTGTTCAGTGTAGATTTGGTCACTGAGTTGGAATGTCTTAGGTCCTTCACATAGAATGTCAGCTTGTCCGTGCCAGGCTGGCATTTTTTGCCCTGGGTAGTGCCTGGTACACAACAGGGCTTTGATAATTGCTCCTGGAGTTGAGTGAATCTGAGAGGCAACAGTAGAGCCAATTGTCTTAAGTTGTGAGGTTTCGCCTCTTTTGCCATCATCCCCTTTGTACTGAGTACCCCCGTCCGACCCATGTCCCCCCGCTGCTTCTGCGTGCTTTGGTTATTCTCTTGCTGAAACATCATTTTGAAAAACCTTTTTGTAATCGTCAGCATTCCTAGTATGCACTCGCTCTGGGCTTCAGCCTGAACTCTGGATATGGGGCCGGCAGAACCAGGCAGCTCTTGAGGGGCCAGCTGTTGCTTGGCTTTCCTTTTCAATGCTCACTTTTTAAATATTGAGTCAGGGTGTTCCCTCCATGACCACATCGTCATTGACTGCTCTGATTCCATCTCCTTGAGTTGGTCCTTGGGAGTCTTTCCTCCCTCCCAAGCAAACTTCCCCTTTAAAATACTCCATCATGGGAGAGGTGCTTCCTGTCCTCTCTCCTGTCCCAAGTGCAGGGCGCAAGTCAGAGCACACATCAGGCTCCAGAAGAGCCCCCTCCACTTCCTCCACACTTTCCAGCTCTGAGGGTTCCCTGTTCCTCCCGAATCCCATCTTTAGATCTAAATCCCCCTGGGGACAGGCGCCTCCACCGACCAGAGCAGAACACAGGCCTTGCGAGGTCTTTCTTGTTGCTGTATTCTTGGCCTCGTCACTTACCCAGAGTCCCTCCCCTGGGCACCAGCCAGGTTCTTCCAGAAGAATGTAAACTCCCAGGCAGGGAATGAAGTCGAGGTCATTTCCTTGAGGGAGCCTCTCCCCTGAAGAAAAGCTCGAGTCTTCTTAGTAGACTCCTTACCTGTAAACCTCTGGAAGGAACATTTGACATTTAAAGGAGGAGGGGATCTGTGGTGCCCAGCCAGGCCTTTGGGGCAGAGGCATCTCTTTGTCCCAGCCCTGTGGCATCACTCCAAGGTGCTGTCACATCCTTCCACCCTCTACCCCCGCACCAGTTTGTTCCCATCGAAGAACTTCTCACATGGTCTGTTGGCCCTTTGACCCTTAACCCAGCCCTGCTGCCGCCCTTCTCTTTGGTTTCTGATCCTTGGGGGCTGGAGCCCAGAATGCTTTGCCAGCACCCCCATCGGGTTACACGGCCCAGAAGCTTAGGAGTTACTGGGAGGAAAAAAACCAAAGACCCCTAGGGGGCCCAGCAAGGAGGATGATCACCCAAGGTTGTAGCTGGATTTGAATCCAGTGTTGGTCTTCCTCTTTCTTATCTTCAGAGATTTGTATATTTTACATTCGTTTAGACTATGCTTTAAGCATGTGCTGTTTGGGCAGAGGCCGGTGATTCCTCCACTTTACAGAGGCACAGAGAGCAGGGACAGATGAGACCCAACCATCCTTACCCAGCGTCTGGGTAGCAAAGCCAGGACCGAAATCCCAGTTACTGACTTGGATGTTCCGAGCCCCCCTCCTCTGCCACCACTCCCTGGAAGCACTGTGGGTAAAGGGTGGGGGGAGTTCTCTAGATCGGATTCTCAAGGAGTGCAGCTGCCCCATGGCATGGAATGTGCTCAGTGTCCCCATCGCTGCTCCTCCATCCATCTGCAGTTTTCTCCTTTCTGATGACCTGGAATATGCCTTTCTGACTGGACTTTGTTTTGCCTCTGGAGAGCCTGTGGAACACTCGCTGATGTTTGCTCCTCTAGGCTCTTGCTAGGAGCGAGGTCCTTGTCAGAGCATCTTCTGCCCACATTCATGCAGGGCCTGTGATGCCCCAGAGCCTGTGCTGGGGCACTCAGCAGGGCCTGTGATGCCCCAGAGCCTGTGCTGGGGCACTCAGCAGGGCACTGTGTCTTTCTGTCTGCACAGATACAGCTGATGGCGTGTCACAGGAGCTCATCTCTGCTGGCCTCGTGGATGGCAGAGACCTAGTCATAGGTAACTTTGTCCTACTCTGCTTTTGTGTGTGTGTGTGTGTGTGCGTATGTGTTTGCTTCCATGCATGTGCACTTGCATCTCTGAAAGGAAGTAGACAGCTTTCCTGAAAATCATCACAGCCTTCACTGGGTGCTTGGGGATAGTGACTGTTAGGACTGTTTATGCTAAGCTATCTGTACTATTAAACAGATACAGTCCTCGGAGCCTGTGGGATACCACCTTAGCCAAATACTAGCAAAGTCACGGAAAAAAATGTTTGGAAACATCTGGTCCATGGTAGAGGAGACGAGACCTGACCTGATGCCCAAGTGCCATCAGCATCACAATTCTGCAAGTGCATCCAAGCCATCAGAGTCATGGTCTAGGAAATGAGAGAGAGAGAGAGAGGATGGGCGTGGTGGGGAGGGTTCATTGGGCAGCTTTGTTCTGGGCAGAGGCCTCTCCATCCCCCACTGTGAACACACTCTGGCTTTTTGGAGGTGAGACCAAGACCTCCTCCATATGACTTGGCATGATTTGAGAATGTCTAAGCTTTGGGTGGTACCGCTCTGAAAGAGGATTGAGGAAAGTGGGCTTTGGCTGCATGACCGAGTCTGGTTCTGGTTCAGTGTATGGAGTATGGAACTGCTAACATTTTCCTTTTTGTGATTACAGTGGCAGCTAATTTGCAGAAAATTGTGGAAGAACCTCAGTCCAATCGCTCTGTCACTTTCAAACTGGTATTCCTCCCTCCTCCTTCCTTCCCTCTCCCCCCCACCTCCCTCCCTCCCTCTGTTTGTTTTATATGCATAGTCCCTGGAGTCCTGCAGCCGTCCTCCGTAGTGGGCTTCCCTCCCCCGCAGAGTCCCTTCCCCAGACCATTTCCCTGCTGCTCTCAGGGAGGAGGACTGGAGCGATACTGCAAGGCCCAGTTACTCGCCTTGGTCTGTTCCCCATCCATTCCCTCTTTCCTGAACTCAAAAGCCTTATGCTCGGCCCCCATCTCTCTTTGAAGAGATGTTTGCATTAGATTCCCTTCCATTCCCTCATCTACTCTCACTTAGCTGAGCTTCCCTCCAGTCTCAGAGGTGGTGCCCCTGATGTCCAGACTCTTCTCTTTGGTCCTCAGGCATCTGGTGTTGAAGGCTCAGATATTCCCGATGATGGCAAGCTTATAGGATTCGCACAGCTCAGTATCAGCTAAACCATGGTCGCAGAGGAAGCTTCCCCACGGAGAACCCACTCATCATACTTCTATTGCTCTGTTGGCCTAAAATCCACTACTGCCAAAGAACCCAGGTCTGCCCTTCCCCCTGCCCTGGTTGGATCACCACTGTCTGGCCTCAGCTCACCAAAGTCGCCATGACATGCTCCGTTAGTAAGCTGATTACTGCACAAGCCGCGTCGTTCCCTTTGTCTCAGACATTCAAACTGGATGCCCGCGGCCTGTGGGCCCGTTGGTCTATTATTGCCTTACTTGACAAATGCCACGGAGCGCAAGGCACTATTTCTTCCAGCACCATGGGGTGCCCAGCTGGTGTGGGCACCGCTGGTGTTGGCACTGTTGGTGTTCATCAGGCACATCTGCACCAGATGCGGGGGGCTGAGATTTCTTGTTGCCGCACTATAGCCATGAAAGATTGGTCAGCTGTATGCCAGAGGATTTAATTGTATGTTATTTCCTTTGGTCCCAGTGTAACTCTTAGCAACCAATATAAGGACGTAATAAGCACAGTTTCTAATGTTATTGGCCTGAAATTTTCCAGTTTTATTGATCATGTTCTTGAGAATTTTACTGAGGCTCGTCTGCCATGCCCTCCCAGACGACTGCTTCCTGAGGACTCTTCCTAGCGGGCCGCTCACCTTGCCCTGGGCCTCCTGGCCAGCGCCAGGTTGGGTAGAGTGGGGAGGACCTTTCACCCAGGGCACAGAGACCCTCGGCTTACTTTTCCCCAGAGTGACCACGAGCAAGTCATTACCTATATCATTGGAAAGGTGGTGATTTTCACCACTTAAATAAAGTTAAAAGAAACTCCCCCTTGATCCCAGCATCTTTCCTCCCATGAGATTGACCCTCTCAGTGGTGAGAACAAGGCTGAGACTTTCACAGCAATAAAGGAGTCACTGGCTGGCCAGCCCAGCCTGCCTCCGGACCCCCTCTCCTGCACCACACCTCCACTGACTCAGCCTGCTCTGAGACATACCCAGGATAGTGAGGGTTTAGGAGGAGGCAGTATGGATTTGGATCTCTATGGACATCCTATAAATGGAACACTTGTAATACAATGTGAGAGGAATCTATGGCTTGGGGGTTTTTTTCTACAATTTCACAACTGGCCTTTATATCCTGCTATTGGCTGTGGGGGTTTTCCCTGCGATCTCTGGCCCAGTCTCACCTTTTCCCAGACATGGAGAAGCTAGGGTGGGTTTCTTCCTGCAGGTGACCAGAGACCATCTTGGCATTCAGATTACCGAGCCTTCTAACTACTGAGCCGGAGCTCTCTGTGGCCTCTCTGAAGGCTCCCCAGCTCGAATGATTTCTTCCAGCACGTTCCTGTGAGCCTTGGAGTTCTTTTACCCACTTTCAAGCCTTTGCCAAGTTGGGGTGGGGTGAGGAAGGGGCAAATCTGATGAGTCAGAGACCCCCGCAGAAGCAGTGAAAGGGTGGGACTCACAAGGGGTGGGGGTGGGGGAGGGCAGAGAATGAGGTTCTTCAGTCCAAGAGTGCACTTTGGCTTCCGACAGTCCCATGGTCACCTCCTTCATTGTAGAGCCAGCTGAGTAATACTCTCTCTAGTTAGCTTCCTACTCAGGAGTGTGCTTGGGGAAGACCAGAGGCCAGCCGGCCCCGCCTCCTCTGCCACTACATCCCTAGGAGCCTCACACTGGAGCGGAAATTCCATATAGTGAGTTAAGAAAGTAGGAAGTGGGCTATTTTTGTCTTATTTTTTAATGATTTTGCCCTGCTGAGATCTAGGGAGACAGCTAGCCAGCCCCAGGACAGTATTATTATTCTGTTTCTTTGGGCATGAACTCTTGCCTCCTGTGGTGATGCTGAGAAACTCAAGGGTGGAAAGTGCATAGTAGAGCCATGGGCTGCCCAGAGCCCAGTTGGCTGGGAAGAGCCCTCCTCTGTGGGCCTGTGGGGCTCTGGGCACCATCCTGGAGGGAGCTGGGCTGGGGGACAGCAGGAGGGTCCTCGCTTCTGTGAGAGCCAGACTGAAGTGCCAAGGCTAATCGGGGAACGTAGGATTTGTCTAACATGGCCAAGGGATTGGTTTTTTGTGGGTTAACTTCTGAGCCCAACCTAGAGCAAGCTCCTACTTATCTAGTTACTACTAAGAGAGCTAGAACAATGCTGTAGGGTACACGGAGTCTCCTCTACGCGGTTGTGTATGGTCAGCAACAAAAGATGTAAAATATTCAGACGGTCCCCCTTTTTTTTCTTTTTTTTTGACTTTGTATTTTCCTGCACGTTCCCCTCATTTTTAATCAATAAAGAACAAATGGTCCGTTGCTGTGGTTGGAGCCCTTTCTTGTAGCAGAGCGCTGCTTGAGAAGGATGGGAAGAGGCCCAGGCTGAAGTCTGTGGACTTGGCTGCACTGAGTGGAGCAGGCTCTCAGACTGGACTGAAGGGTCCAGCGATGGTTACCCCTAGGCACTGATTTGGAGCTGGGTGGAAACGAGGGAGTGGCTCCTTCTGGCTAGAGTCACTAAGTCAGGCTTGAGTTTGAGCCAGAATTCTCTCTTGCTGTGCCCCAAATGAGGGCTAAATTGGAAGCTGGAGGACTCACGTTCAAATCCTGTCTTCCACTTGTTCCCAGGGTAGCCTTGGCCAAGGAACTGCACATGTCTGGGCCTCCATTTCCTCATCTATAGAAAGCTGGGGTTGGACTCCTCTGAGGTTCCTTCCTGCTGTCAGTCCAGGAACCCCAGCACCAGTGCCCCTAGGGCAGGTGGGAAGTCTGGAGGGTCATGGGCCTGAGGTTGCAGGGGCTACAGAGCTAGTGCTTGGTACAGAAGTAAGGAGGTCACTGATCCTTTGGCCTCTTTGGCCTCCCTGGGCATCAGCTTCCTCATCTGTTGGATGTCTCGGTGGCAGCCTTAGTCTCCTCAGCTGTAACATCCTTCCTGCTCCCTGTCTGTGTTGTCAGGGTGCATCTCTGAGCCTCTTTCCACATCTGATACGCCCTATTTCTATTAAATGTGAGTGGTCTCCATCACTTTGACCCAGGGAGGCCCCTGTGCTCCAGGTGAGATGAAGGGTTGGAGAAACGTCAGCATCCAGGAACACCAGACATTGGAATTGGGGTTGAGAGCTCTGAAAGACAGCACAGCCAGAGTTTGCTTTCGAGATGAATGGGATTATAAATTCTGCAGCTTGAGTTGGCAAGGTCGCTGAGGTCACCGACGGGGGCTGACTTCTTGGCAAAGAGGAGGGCGTAATCCAAAGTGACAGCCTTATGATTGCGAAGCCTTTGGGTGCTTTTAAGTAATAAATGAGTCTTGTGGCTTCTTCCCTGAGGCACCTGCCCCCCAACACTTGTCTCAACAGGAGGAGATCGTTGGCAGGGCTGTGGTTGCTGCATTTGGGCCTTTATATGTCTTTCTTAGCGCCCACATCTCCTCCCTCCCAGGCATGGCCCTCACTCGACCCCCGTGGCTCTAACCTCTGCTTCCAGTTCTCATCCCTAGCCACCGAGCCATGGGTTTTACAAGTGGGTGCTGATAAGGCTTAACCCGGACCAGATTAAACATTAAAGGCAGCCAGTTCGTTGCCAATATGACCAGACATTAATGGGCTGGGCTCCAGAGTGTCTAGTGGAGCAGAGCAGAGCTGACAATGGCTGCTGACTTTGCCCAGGTGCTGACTGAGATTGGGGGCTTCGGGTCCTTCCAGATCCGGCTCCTTGTCCTCATGTGCATCCCCAACTTCCTGTCAGCCTACTACATGTTCGCGCAGGTCTTCATGGTTTCGGATGAGCCCCACCACTGCGCCCCTGCTCACTGGGTCCAGAACTACGGGCCAAACCTGACCGCTGAGGAGAAGCTGAATCTCAGTGTGCCTAGGACTGAGGCTGGCAATTTAGAATCCTGCCTCATGTATGCGCCACCCCCAGAAGGCTGGAACCTTGATGACATCTACCAGTATGGCCTCAATGACACGAAAGCTTGCCAGGAGGGCTGGGAATACCCAGAGAAGAAGCCGCTCTCCCTAGAGAATGAGGTGGAGTCTCCTGCTGTCTGTCTGTCTGTCTGTCCCTGTCTCTGCTGTCTCTGCCTCCCTGCGCTTCCGTCCTGGCCTTGCTGTTTACTGCCTGCTACCATTGGGCAAAGCAGCCTCTGGGTTTTACTTTCTTCATCTGTAAAGTCAAAGGGGAGTGGACTTGATCTAAGATCACTTAGGCACTCTTAAATACTGTGATTCTTGGGGTCCATTATGATAGACATGGAAAGACCTCTTTCCCTTGGGGTAATTTGGGTTGGAGGTCTGGCCCAAATCACTGACCCCAGTCCCTTGGGCCAGGGAGGGAACCTGCTGTGAGTCTGAACACCTAGATCCTTGGGCTTGGGTCCAGTTGATCTGGGGGCACAGCCAGGATCTCCTTTTACCTCAAAAGGAGCTGTCTTACCTTGGGCTCTTCCCCAAATTCCTTGATTAACTTTAGCTTGAGCACCTGTTGTCCCTCTCCTCCCCAGCCTGACTTTTCTTCCTTCAGCAATCCTTCTGCTTTTCCAGGCAACCACTTTTCCTTGCATTTTACCCCAGAGCAGAGGCAGAAGCTTCCTTTCTTCTGTGACTTTGTGGGTCCCTCCTTAGATCCCAGTGAATGCTCAGTGTCCTAGAATCATAGCCTCTGAGGAACAGAACTTTAGATTCTTTGGTGCAGCCCCGAAGTGCCGAGCAGAAATGACGCTGCTTTTTTGTAGGCATGCCCCAATCCACCCCAATTCCCCTGACTTCTCTTTGCTACCATACTCGATTTCCTTTGCTCATGCCAGCAACCCAGTACAGAGAAGGGGTTCTGGGGCACAGGAAACTGGAAAACATTCAGAGATGAAACATCCACTAAAGTATATAGGCCTGGATGATGTTGGTGCTTGACATCTGTCTTGAACCTTAATTATGTGTGCCCTGTGTCTGGAGGGGGTGGGGTGAGGGCATCTTTTCCTCTTTTCTGCAGTATACTGTAGCCTAGCATGACCTTAGGCACACAAGGGTTTGCCATTTGAATTGAACTGAATTCTGTGATGGTGAGGCCCACGAGGCAGCCTTAAACTGGTTGCATCCCTGTGGAGGACAAGGCTTCCTGGCAGCCCAATGGAAACAGAGATCTGGAAGCACCTTAAGAGTAAGTCCAAGTTGTCCAAATCCAGGGCCACTGAGGTGAGGTGACCTTACCAAAAAGGGTTAGTATTGACTCTGGCCATGAATGCTTGACCATTTTTGGGTTTAACACCAATCTCCTGTCATCTCAGTGGCTTCCCAGAGTGGGATGACTCCCATACCAGCATGGGTTAAGCCCCCTGAATCCCAAATGCAGTCATAGAGAGACCGGAATTAGCAGGTCCCAAGGATTCCTTCTCTCCCCCCTCCTGAGGATTGTGACTTTGTAAATCCCTCAAGCATCTATGTGCTACCTGGGTTCAACCAAGCTTTCAAAAGCTTCTATAATCTACTCCCATCCTCTGGCTATATCTGCCTCACTCTCCCAACTCAGCCCCATTCATATTCCCACCCCTCCAACTCTCTCTTCCCTTGATGGCAGTCTTTCTACTTGTGTACTGGAGCAGCTAGGTGGCTCAGTGGATAGAGCACTTATACCTGGAGTCAGGAAGGCCAGAGTTGGAATATGGACTCAAAATGTGACCCTGGAAAAGTCACTTAACCTCTACAGAGGAACTATGGGGATAACAGCATTTACCTTGCAGGATTCTTGTGGGAATAAAATGAGTTAATATCTGTAAATTATAAGCACTTAGCACAGTCTTTTCCACTTTGATTAGATAAGAATGTTCATGTGGCAGAGGAGACCTGGTCCCAATCATACCCCATTCTTAATTCCCAAATACCAGGGAACTGTCCTACTACTACAGCAAGAAAGGTACACCTTGGAGTATGCTTACTGTGTCTGAGATGAGCGGCCATCTGGTTATTGCCCACAGGACCTTTATTCAAATCCCAGCCCTGCCACGGGTCACTTGTGTGACCTTGGATCGGTCATTTTATTTCCCTGGACCTGTTTCTTAATCTGGAAAATAAGGGTGTTAGATTAGACAGTCTGAGGCCTCTGCCAGCACTGGAGTGAGGATTCTGGCCTCCAGTCAACTGGGGAGACTTTGGGGAGAGAAATGATTATTAAAAGTTTTTTACCCCCTCATTTAATACAAATCCACCCCCACTCTCACCTCCCCCACCAGTGGTCTGAGAACACCTAGCTTTTCCACTTGCTAGTATTCCAACTACTTAGATATGGCTGAAGGCATCCAGGACACAAAGGAGACTAAGAACTCTACAGGAAGCTGGTGTGTGTACCAAAGGACAGATGCATCTGGGGGGCATGTAAAGCTTATCTTTCATTGTACCCAGCTAAGCTTAGGTGAGGAGGGGGAACCAGGGATTCTGCTCAGATAGAGAAAACAAAACCAGATCAAGACTTGACTGATGGGGAAGCCAGATTTTTTTTGGGAGGGAGGGAAACTCTCAGCAGATTTTCTCATATAAATGTGGTTTCATCAATTCAATAAATGTTTATTAAGCACCTGCCGTGTGCCAGCATGGTCAGTAAAGGGTGATTACATCATCCCAGAGCTCTCCTTTCTCTAGTTCACCAAGAGGGGAGGAGACCCAACCGACACAGCAGAAAAAGAGGAAGGTAGGAAGATGAAGTCACTTGGGCGGGAGCATGATCTGCCAAGCTAGAGACGGACCAGGTACACAAAGCCGAGCAGTACTGTGGAGAGATAACAATTGGACTCGTGGGAGGTAATATGATGCACTCACATCAAGAGTGCAGAGAAAGAAAGGCCAAAGACAGTCTTTGGAAACGTGATTGGGGACGAGACCTGGATGATGATCCAGAAAGAATGGCTGGGGTTCTGCCACTTACTGTTGTGTGTCCTTGGGTAGATCAACCTTCTGTAAAATGAGGGTGGAGAGGGAGAAATCGTAATTGATGGAATAAGTTACTACAAGAGATGGGGAGGGTGGGGTCAGGGGTGCAAGTTGAGGGGTTGACCTTGACAAGAGTTACCTCTTCATCAGGGAGGAGAGAACAGGGAATGATTTCAAGGGAATTTGTTGGCTCTGGAGTGAGGATCCTGGCCTACGTATCAAAACTGTTGGAACTCGAGAGAATCTGTAGGCAACTCTCCAGCTAGTAAAAAACACAAAACCCTCAAACGGAGGTCCACCAAACCACGAAGAACCTCCACATACTGACCTCTGGAGATTTCTTCACTTCATGGGGGCCCTTGGTCAGTGTCCATGTCATTCAGTCAGCAAGTATTTAAGTACCTGCTGTGTGTCAGACAGTGTGGTAAACACTAAGGATACAAAGGAAGGCAGAAATGATCCTTGCCCTCAAGGAGCTCCTCGTCTAACAGAGGGCCAGTAGGTGACTATGGTAACCACAGAGTATTCATTGGTAACCTTTTGTTGGTTGTACCTATGACATTTGTAGATGTGTCTTAAAGTATGGCTAGTTCTAATGAAGGGGCTCTAAATGCCTGCTGGTATACACTTGCCTTGTGTAGACACCGCCACCCTCAGCACCTCTAAGTACTTCTCCCTCCCTCCTTCACCTCTGTCTTTTGGACTCCCTGGTGTCAGCTCAAACACCACCACCTGCATGGAGGTTCCCCCCATCCTCGCTATTACCTTCTGTTGGTTTTATGCACATTTTATATACTTACATGTTCCCATTGTCTCCCTCAACAGACTGTTGGCTCCTAAACATCAGGAACTGTTTCATTTTTGTCTCCCCAGCCCTGGCTCCATACCTGGTACACAGGCAGTGATTGATAAGGATTGTTGATTCTTTAACCTGGGCTTTGGTGCCAAGGATCCCACAGCCTCGAGGGGCAAGACATACAGGATAATCAGAGGATGCCACCAGGCCGTGATATATGGCTGTAGACTAGAGTGGGAGATTGACATAAATACTCTAGAAAGAGATGGGAGAGCCATGGGGATCAAGAGTGGTAGGCCTGATCATCTGCCTTGGTGCTCTTGTTTTACAGATGAGGAAACTGAGGTCAGGAAAAGGAAAGTATCTTGTAAATAGTACGTACCCAAATTTTGATTTCATTGGCCAAGGTCACGCAGCTAATCAGCCACTGAACCAGGACTGTTGAACCCAAGTCACCTGCTTTGCTCTGTCTTTACTATGCAGTGGCCTTGGAAGGCTTCATAGGGAATTTGGGCAAAGCCCTCAGGGCCAGAATAGGTAGAGGAAAGGAAAAAACAGCATGGGCATTCAGTCTGGTTTCTCCTCATTAGCAGCTGCCTCCTGCTCTCTGGTTTGTATTGAGTAAGAAAGGGAAGACGCTTAACCTTTTCCTCTTCTTCAGTTACATGAGCATGAGTTCATTTCCCAGACATGCTCTCCTCACCTTTCCCTGTGTCTCCCTACCCACAGATTTACAGAGCTACAAGGGAATGCAAAGATCATGTGGCCCATGAAAGGGATCTTCATTATAACATACCCAATAAGTGGTCACCCATTGGGACCAACACAATCTTGCCAACTCATCCGACAAACTATCTCCCATCTTCACTGTTTTCTCACTTGTTTCCTGTTGCCTGTGTTTCCCTCATCCTCAGAAGCTTTCACATGACCCCACTATCCCCTCAGCCTTTGTCTTTTCCTCCCTTTCTCAGCTAAGCTCATTGAAAAAGTTGTTTACATTCATTGCCTCATTTCTCATTTGCTTCTCAGAAATCTAGAGGTGGACCTCCTCAATCAGTTGAAACTCTTCTCTGAAAAGTCACCGGTGACCTTTCAGTTGACAAATCTAATGGTCTTTTCTCAGTCCTCATCCTTCCTGACTACAGCATTCAATGCTATTGACCACTCCATCCTCAGTCGGGCTCCTTTCCCAGTTCCTTCAGATTCAGGATCTGCCTGCTGATCCCATCCCCCAGGGGATAAAGGTTGGATTGTTCTGAGTGCACTCTGTCACCACCACCCTGGGCAAACAAGGTATATTGGTTTCTTGGTGTAGTCAAGGGGGATTACACAATACAGAGGTGATGGATGAAAGCCTCTCAGACACATCCTACTGAATACAGTTTTTGGCCAAGGACGAACTAGGATCAGAGATTTCCCTTGGCCTTGTTGGTTAATTTCCCCAACATAGGTTATCCAGTGTGGCTTTGATCCACTTCCAATGGCTTTGTAGCAAAACCACTGGAGCTAGATGACTTCTTGGCTGCCATGCTCACTGTCAGTGGAGCCCATGTGCACTGATGGATGAACAGGTAACCACATGGCCTAGAGACCACAGGAGATCAAAGGAATACCTCATGGTGAGATCCTGAGGAAGGAAAGATGAGTAGCATCCAACAGAATGGAAAAGAGGTCAGCGAATGCCCAGAACTAGGACAGACAAGGAGAAGGAGGGGGAAACTAATGACCCATCTGAAGTGGACTAGCCATGTGATCAAGGGAGTGCAACAGAAGAGATGGACTTACTCTAAGATTGAAAGAGTGCCCGAAAAGTTCAACTTAGGCCAACAGAAGGAGAAATCAGGCAAGGGTTCTTTCAATGAATGCGAGAATTCTAGATCAAGAGCTGGCTGACCTAGGGAGCTAAGCCAGAGGTCACAGATCCCAAGGATTTCTTGAGCCAAGCAAAGCTGTGTGTCAGAAAAGCTGCTTGGAAATAAATTTGAGTTAAAAATGAATTACCAAGCAAGATCTTTTTAGGGCTGGAAAGAGCTGCAGACACCATCTTGTCCAACCCTCTCACTTTGCAGATGGGAAACCAGGGCCCAAGGACTTGCCCAAGGTCACACAGATAGTAGGTCCCAAAGATAATAGGATTAGAGCCCTTCTAAATCTAACATCTTCAGTCCAGAATAAAAAAATGATAAAGTAATATTAGTGCAGTCTCTGGGCTACCTCTCTTGGCTCATGGAAAAGCAGAGTGCCAACTACTTCTATTCTCTGCATTCTAAGAGTAACCCAAGTAGGGGGAGTGTTTCCTAATCCTATGTTTTATGAGTCCCTACCGGTGGGATCCCCAGTTTCACTTAAACAATTAATATCTCCCCAGTATCAGTCAACCAAGTAACATCAAATAGCATTTACAAAAGAACATATACTAAGAAGGTATAGCAAAGAAGAAGGACAACATCCCCTCCAAACTTCTAAATGCACTCTCTCCTCCACACACCCACCCAGTCTCTGGGGAGAGTATATTTAAAGTGGCTGTTGCTACAGAACACAGCTATTGGATGGGGGTGGCCCTGAGAGTCCTTTTCTCCCTTTGTGAAGTCACTACCCAGCTCACTTCCAGACAAGTTGCCTTTCTTGCTGGAATGGGTCAAACAGGTTGGTCTTGATTGGACCAGGACACTGTAGCTACCATGTCTGGAACCCCAATTGTCAATGGACCTCGGATGACTTTGATGGATATCCAAGTGCCTCCAGTTGCCTGGGCACTGTCATAGATAAATACATCCACCTAGCACAAAAGAAACAGGAAAAATAGAGGATCTCTGAAGTCATGAACAAATGGTGGCAAGGCAGAGGAGGCGCTTTCCTGTTCAGTGACTCAGCCCTATCAAGGAAAAGAGCAAGAGAGGGCTGGAGAAGACAATAGAGAGATGGCCCTCTTAGACCTTTCGTAGGCACTCCGTTGTGGCTTTTTGTCTCCACGCAGTATGCCAAGAGGAAAACTTGGGCACGGAGGGCCCAGAAGTGAGCTCATCAGCCTGCCATGTGTTTTAAACCTCAGGTAGGGCATGTTTACACATTCTATAGCTTGACTCAGCCCTCCTATGATCTTTTAAAGTGATTTGTAAAGCTTTTCTTTTTTAAAAGATCAATTTTGTCAAAAGATAATTGAAATAAATCACTCGTGACATTCTTCACATTTATTGCAAGCTCATATGTATTTCTCCACATCCTCCACTGAGAGTATGACCAGCACCCCCAAGGTGCCATGATGGAGTAGTGATCTTTGTTCTAGCCCTCTAAGGAGAGGGATCCAGTGAGATCACAGATCAGAGATCTGAAGCTGAAAAGGACCAGAGAGTCTGTTTAAACCTTTTCTCCCCCCTTCTCCCTCCCCACCCCATCTTAGAGAGCAGGAAGCGCTAGAGCTCTTGCTCAAGGTCATACAAGACCCCAGTAGAATGTAAGCTCCTTCAGGGTGAAGATCGCCTTTCTTTTAGATCTTTGGCTCTTGCTACCGACGACAGCACCTAGGACAGGAACCATGTAGATGTGATTGAGAAATGGGCCGAGTAAAGCTGAAGATACCCCACTCCTGTTTGAGCGCTAAGGTATTTTCCAGGGAGTCTAGTCCAGCTTCCGCCTAAGTGACAAAGCCATAATTTGAACCCAGGTCCTCTGACTCCCAGTCCAAGGCAGCTAGGTGCCATAGTGGAGAGAGCACTGACCCCCAAAAGCAGGCAGACCCGAGCTGAAATCTAGCCTCAGATACTTACACCTGGGCAAGTCATTTAATCACTGCCTGCCTCAGTTTCCTCAGCTTTAAAATGGGGATAATAACCTGTTTCCCAGGGTTCTTGTGAAGCTCAAATGAGACAGTCTTTGTAAAGTCCCTGACACATAGTAGGTGCTCAAGAAATGTTTGGTTTTTTCTTTCCTTCCTCTTTCCGATGGACCTTGCCACCCTTCCTCTCCTTAGTTTCGGCTCACTAATCTCACAAATTCCAAAGGGATTGTTTGCCACTGTTGCAATTGCTTTTTACTCGCTTAAAAAGTTCTTTGGTCTACTGCAGCTGTAAATCCTCACTTTGAGTGTCTCCAGCCTTATTTGGGGACCAACTTAGCTGATGTCAGGAGTCATTACCATGGAAAGAGTCCTGCATTTGGTACTGGGAGATCTAAGTTCAAATTCTGCCTTGGCATCTAGCTTGCTTTGTAACTTTGGGCAGGTCACTTTTCATTTCCAGGGCGCAGTTCCTTTATGAACAGTTGCGGGTGGACAAGGTGACCTATGATTTATGTATGTTGTAGTGGTGAAAGCGCCACACCTGGAGTCAGGAAAATCTGCGTTCAGATCTGACCTCAGACTCTTACTAGCTGTGTGACCCTGGGAAAGTCACTTAACTTCTGTCTGCCTCAGTTTCCTTATGTATAAAATAGTGATAATAGCACCTTCTTTCAGAGTTGTGAAAATCATATGAGAATGTCAAGTGCTTAGGGCAGTGCCTGGAATATAGTAAGTACCATTTTAGCTATTATTTTATTTATTACTATAAGATCCCTTATAGCTCTGATGTTTTGTGGTTTTTATGATTTTGAAGACAAGGTGGGTGCTTCTTTGGGGGGGAATCTAGCTTCAGACACTTACTGGCTATGTGACCCTGGGCAAGTCACTTCACTTCTGTGCCTCAGTTTCCTCTGTTGTCAAATGAAGATAATAATGGCACCTACCTCCCAGGGTTGTTGTGAAGATCAGCTAAAATAGTATTTGTTAAGTATTTAGTGCAGTGCCTGGCACACAGCCGATATTTAACAAATGTTTGTTTCTCTTCTGAATCTATGAATTGTTGCAAAACGAATTCCACTGAGCCAAGAAGACTATATAAACAATGACTAAAATGATGTAAATTGAAAGAACAAGAAACCACAACTGAATGTCACATGATCATAATCTCGGAGCTTGCTGTGGAAGAGGAGATGAGAACGTTCACCCCTTGCCTTTTGTGTAGACTTACGGACACTGCAGATACCGTCGGACTGTTGTTATATGGGTTAATTTTGCCAAACATCCCCCACATCCAACACGCTCATGCTTTCTTTTTTATCTTTTAGTACAAGGGAAATCCTCACTAATAGGGAATGGGAAAATCTTTAAAAATAAGATCCCAAAAAAACCATCTGATTTTTAAAAAGATGACGCACCAAGATGTAGCTCCCCACCACTTACAAATGGCCCCCACTATAGGAGAGTTTAGCCATGAGACTGGGGGAAAGGCAGCAGAAAAACCTCTGCAGGCTACTTACCTCACCTGCCTAGCCCATGGGCTGCCCAATGGCCACACAAGTCTCCTTTGCTCCCTTCAGTTTGACCTGGTCTGTGACCGGAAGCATGAAAAGGAGACCTCCCAGTCCATGTACATGGCTGGCCTTCTGTTTGGGGCAATGATCTTCGGCCCTCTCTGTGACAGGTAAGACGTCCCCTTGCTCTCACCCATAAGGAAGCTACTTGCGGCCTTCCTTGGTCATTGCCTCCCCTGGGAAAGCTCAAGGTGAGCATTCCTCCCTCGGGCTGGGGTTTGATCTCCTTCCTTAGCCCGGAGGCCTCCCAAGGCTCCCAGCTGCCTGGCCCATCTCTTATTCCCCCAGGATTGGCCGCAGGCCCACCATGCTCATCTTGCTTCTCCTGCTTGCGGTGTTTGGCATCGGGACAGCCTTTGTCTCTGACTTCTACTTCTACATGGCTTTGCGGTTCGCTGTGGCCACAGCAGTGTCTGGCTTTACCTTCAGCAGCATCACTTTGAGTGAGTGTCCCAGGCAGATCCCCAGCGGGGCTCAGAGATCCACCTAATCTCATTCATCTTTTGCTTGGCAGTGCAGGTAGGGAAAGCTCACACCTCTGACAGCCCACTCTCTCCAGGAAGCCCTCCAGGCTGTAGGTTTCTTTCTGTGATACTCCAAATATCATTTATTTCCATGACCAGGCAAGGATCAAAATATCATGCGTAGAAAATTGGCGCTTGGGAAACCCTTGTTCATGTCCTAACACTGCTATCGCTATGTGGTCCTGAGAAAATCATGGCACTCTGGAAGTTTCAATTTATCTGTAAAATGTGCCTTCCTCCCAAGACTGTTATGAGAACCAGCTAAAAACAATTAATAAGCATTGATTAAGCACTTACTGTATACTAGGCACTATGTGGGCAAGGATACAGAGGAAGATAAGAACAGTCCCTACCCTCAAGAAGCATCCATTCCATTAGTATAGACAACATATAGATAATTGTGGTGGATATGTAAGAGAGAGAGAGGAGAGAGAGAGAGAGAGAGAGAGAGAGAGAGAGAGAGAGAGAGAGAGAGAGAGAGAGAGAGAGAGAATGTGTGTATAAAATGGACATATACATGTGTGCATGATATGTGTATATAAATGTATACATATGTACTTACATGTATATATGCACATGTATATGTAGAATGTGTGTGCACATATATGTCTGTACATACAATGAAAATGAAAGGTAATCAGTCAAAAAGCATTTATTAAGTGTGTATTATGTGCCTCTTGCTGTGCTAAGCATTGGCAATCCAAGGAAAGACCCAGAGTTCCCACCCTCAGGACCTTTTATTCTAGAGGGAGAGATGTCAGGCAGCCAACCAGGACACTATGCAAAGTAGATGAAGGCCATCTGAGGGGATGGCTAAAGGGGGTTCTTTGTGTCCTGCCTCCCTGCAGGAGGCTGGGAAGGATCTCTTGAAGTGATTTCCATCTCAACGTTCATGTTCTCTCTCCTCCCCAGTCACAGAGTGGGTCAGTACCTCCAAGAGGACCCACTCCGTGGTCATCTGCCAATGCTGCTTCTCACTGGGGCAGATGGCCCTGGCCGGCTTAGCTTATGGAATTCGAAATTGGAGGCTATTACAGATTGTGGGCACCTCCCCTATCTTACTACTGTTCTTCTACTGGTGGTGAGTAAGGGCAGGGCAAGTGACTCTCCCGAAAGTCCCCAGCATCCTCTCCCATACAGGGTGCTCCCCATGTCCCCTCCAAACCCTGCACCTCAGCTCGACTGCCCCAGTAATCCCCCTCTACCTCTTTTCTCCCTTTCTAGAAACTATCACTATACCTTTAGACTGAAGTATATGCAGGCCAAGGTCAGCTAGGTGGCAGCACAATGGATAAAGCCCCAGACCTAGAGTCAGGAAAACTCATCTTCCTGAGTTCAAATCTGGCCTCAGACATGTACTAGCTATGAGACCCTGGGAAAATCACTTAACCCTATTTGCCTCACTTTCCTCTAATGTAAAATGAGCTGGAAAAGGAAATGGCAAACCACTCCATTATCTTTGGCAAGAAAATCCCAAGGTAATATCCAAATGGGGTCATGAAAATTTAGACATAGCTAAACAGCAAATAACTTCCTGACTCCAAGTCCAGATTTTGGCCAGTGAAATCAACAAGGATGCAACAAGCACTCACTGAACACTTTTGATGTTGCAGGCCATTGTCGCTGGCAATAGGGAGACGGGCACACGTGAATCATGCTAATGCCTCACATCAGTTCTGAGCCTGTGACGGATTTGGTAACTAACCAGGGACTCCTCATGCTCAGAGGGGCGTCTTGTGAGGCCCAGAGAAAGGAAGCGGTGCAAGGCCCCACAGTGTGGTCTGCAGCTCAGCCTTGGCCGCCATATACATACTCCTCTCATGTTATTCCTCTAAACCCTTCTCCCTGCCATGACATTTCTGCCCCTCCCCGCTTCGTTGCCCCAGCCAAGGAGCAGCTGATGGACTAGGAAGCAATGTGCCACGTTCCCCACCCCAGCCCCTGCTGGGAGGGGGATAGAATTCCCACCCCTAGAGGCTTACTACCTTAACCTTGCCTACCAATGATGGGCCTGTGGGTAGAGGGCAAAGGGAAAATCCCTGAAGAACCCCCCTCTCTTCCTTCTGCCCTGCAGGGTGCTTCCTGAATCTGCAAGGTGGCTCCTGACCCAAGGGAAAGTGAAGGAGGCAAAGGAATTGATCCAGAAAGCAGCCTTGACAAACAAGCACAGCTTATCTCCCTCAACCCTTGACCAGGTTAATTGCACTGAGGGGAGCAAAGACTGCTGGGCTTCCATCATGGGGGTGGTGGGCCTAATGCTTCTGTGGCTACTTGACTCTCCGTATCCCCTACAGCTAGCTCCAGAGAAGACAGGACCCAGGGGAAATGCTCTGGACCTGTTTCGGCACCCTTGGCTCCGGAAGGTGACCCTCATTCTGTTCTGTGTCTGGTGAGTCAGCGTGGCCATTTTCCTGATACATTTTCCCACTGAATGTACCAAGTTAAGTGGAGATTTGTTGGCCTATCCTCCTTCTTTCTTAGGCCCATTCTCAATGGTGGTCCTCCCTTTGTAGAGGAGGAGGGGTGTCATGGGTCACCCCACCCAAGGATAGCCCATGGCCTCCCTACCTCCAGCCAAACTCCACAAGCTGCCAAAATAATATTCTTAAAACACAGACATGCCCATGCCACTCCCCTCCTCAGACATCTTCTTGACTCCCTACTGGCACAAGATTAAAGACTTCTGACTCCCTGGGGGCTAGCTCCTGAGAAGACAGCAGCCATGGGAAATGCTTTGGGCCCTCTCTAATCCCACCTTCCTTTGCAGACTTAGTGTCTCTTACTCCGCTTAGCACACTCCATGCCGATCAGACAGGAGTACCCAGGGCCCTCCCAGGCCATGCCATCCTCTATCTCTGGGTGTTTGTACAGTCTGAGCTGGCATTTATTAAATGTTTGCTGTGTGCCAGACACTGTGTCAGGTTCTGGGAATATAGACACAAGTAGGAAGACTACTCAAATAGCTTACATTTGAATCCAGGAAGACAATGCCTAAAAAGAGGCTGAAAGGACTAGGGGACACAAAGGTAGCCCCTGGGTCCATGTGGCCTGGAGAGGACTGAGAGCAGGCTGGTCTGGGCACCCTGTGGAAATGGAGCTTTGATGGGGGCAGAGGGTGCTCTTACTGTGTCAATCCCAGTGCTGAAGTGAGGCTTTAGGATGCAGCCTGGAGGGGCCCCTGGAATGCCTCCCTTCTCACCTCTGCCCATTCGAAATCCTCCTCAGTGGTAGTGCCGCCCCCCCAATAACAGCCGACATTTCTGTAATGCTGCCTTGTACAACGTTCCCTTCTTACACACATGGGCCATCCTGAAAGTCTGATTGCAGTCTGTAGCATTGATCCCTTCCGAAGTATAAACGCTACAAACTTCAAAAACCAGTATTTCAAAAGGAAATGAATGACATTTAAAAATGTTGATGTTTCTTTTTTGAAGTCCGACCTAACCACTGCCTTGCCCTATCCAACATTCCAGTCAACTAGAACTCTAAAAAAAAAACAACTTTTCATCAGCTGTTGCTCAGAATCTGAAAGGATGGTATTTGTCATCCCAGAATGAGATTTCACTGAGTAGATCACTGTGGACACTCCAAGAAAAAAGTCTAATGAGTACGGGTCAGGGGGCCAAAGTAGAAGTCCTCCTCTGTCTATCTGCAGGTCTAAGAACATGGCCTCCCTGAACTGCTACACACACAGTGCATAAGGAGGGGTGCCCCATCTTGTTAAAATTAAAAATGTATGATTTGAAATAAAGATAAAAAAATCAAATAATTGAAACTTCAGATAACATCTTCATAAACTTTAGCCTGCACTGAGACGTTTGGAACACCCTGTATTATCTTACTGGGTCTCACTTCAACCCTGTAAAGCAGTGCTATTATTGTGTCCATTTGACAGATGAGCAAACTAAGTCTCGGGGAGGGTAAATAGCTTATTCTTACACAGCTAGTAAATGTCTGAGGTAGGATTTGAACCCAGGTCTCTCCTGGCTCCAGGTGCAGTGCCCTCTCCACCATGACATGCTGCCTTTTACTGCCTGTCAAGAAACATCTATTCACTAGGAAAGAGGAAGGGGAAAGGAAAGGAAGAGGAATATACGTTTGAGTATCTCCTGTGTGCCAGGTACAGTGCCAAGTGCTTTTTTCAAATATCTCATTTGGTCTTCACAACAACCTTGCTACTTAGTTGTTTATTATTAATCCATTTTTACAGTTGAGGAAACTGAGGCAGGCAGAAGTTAAGTAACTTACCCAGGGTCAAACAGCTAGTGGTATCTAAGGTCTGATTTGAACTGAGGTCCTCCTGTCTCCAGGCCTGGGCTCTCTGAATCGTGACACCTCTAGCAACTTATTAGGCACATAGCAGACGCTAGGCATTGTACTAACCAAACCCTGGGAATACAAAGTTCCTGCCCTCAAAGAGCTTGATCTAACTATATATGTATATATATATATATATATATATATATATATATATATATATATATATATATAATATATATTATATATGACAGATACAATGTGTTGCTTTGTATTGGATCTGTGCCTATGAAATACAAGTCCCTTGAGAGTTAGGACTGTCACTGTTTACTTTGTATCCCTCTCTGGCCCTCAGTACAGGGCCTGCAAAAAAACAAGTGATTCATAAATGTTTATTATGGCATCCAGGGGCTCAGAACAGAGCTCCTCCATCCTGGGAATGAACTCCAGACATTGGCCTCCAGAGGGAAGAGTCCAGACAGACAGTGTGCCTATCCCTGGAATGATTATATTTGGGTCTCCGTAGCAAGAGGGGCGATGCCTGTGTTTGAGGAGCTGCACACTGGTTCTGTTTCAGGGGTGTGATCTGAGGGGGCTGCTGTTCCTGACCTCAGGAGACCAGAGATCACGTCTTCTGTGTGTGGGGAGGGCAGCGTCCCCAGTCCCACAGTAACTGAGGCTATCTTGTTGACAGGTTCGTGGACAGCCTTGGCTACTTTGGCCTGGGCCTCAACGTGGGAAGCTTTGGTCTGGACATCTACCTGACACAGATGATTTTTGGGGCCGTGGAGGTGCCGGCACGCTTGGCCAGCATCTTCATGTTGCAAAAGTTTGGCAGGAGGAAGAGTCTGATGGGGACGCTGATCATGGGTGGCCTCATGTGCCTCATCATCATCTTCATCCCCACAAGTACGGAGTCTTTGGGAAGGCTGTCTATATACAAGGTTGGCCCACAGAGATCAAAAATACTAAGCACTGTCCTCCAAAGTGCCATGGCTAAGAATAAAGATAAAACAATTCCAGGAGACACTTGGGAAAGGTGTTTACTCCCCAGAGCTGGCCATTTCTGTGCCTGAAATTCCACCATTAGTGGGTCATTCTTCTGGGATACAGCATCAAAAGCAGATATTCTTCAAAGAGGAGACAGACAGAGCCCCTTTAGCTATGAAAATTTCAGTGGGACTCAGGTCCTGGAATAGCTGCTGAGTTTGGAAATGAGAGTTCATAGGTTATTTACTGTCAGAAGGGAGAACCATAAATGGGAGGTGGGTAGAGGAAGTCTGGAGCAGGTAGTGGTAGCCAGGTCTTTGAAGGACAGACTTTGTTCTCTTTACTACTCGGGAATGAAGCAGGCCCATCCTTATCCTGACATACACACACACACACACACACACACACACATACACACACACACACATACACATACACATCTGGCTCCTATCATCCACTGATTATCTCTTCTCCCTGTATCCCAGAATATCCTACCATCACCACAGCGCTGGCTGTGATAGGGAAGTTTGCCACTTCTGCAGCGTTCACCATCTCCTATGTGTACTCAGCAGAGCTTTTCCCCACTGTCATCAGGTAATACCAGAGCCCAGGTCCTACACCCCAGAGCCTAGATGACCCTATGTGGGAGGGACTATTGTATCCCCCTGTTACAGATGAAGAAACTGAGGTTCTGAAAGTTCCAATGACTTGCTTAGGTTCCCACAGTTATGAAAAGTCCAAAAAGGGATTTGAATCCTTATCTCCCTAACTCCAAATACAGGGCTCTATCACTCAGAGCCCAGAGTGCTTCCCACTGCAGCTCATGCTCTGTGCCTTTTGTCTCCTTAGGCAGACAGGAATGGGGCTGGTGGCCATCTTCTCCCGGATTGCTGGCATCCTCACACCCCTGGTGACCCTCCTGGGAGAATACCATGCCTCCATCCCCATGGCCATCTATGGGTCCTTACCAGTCCTCGTTGGGATCCTCAGTGTAATGCTTCCTGAAACTAAAGGAAAGATCCTAAAGGACAATATAGATGACCTGGAGTCAACACCCCCCAAAGGGTAATTCCTTCCCCTGGGTCCTGGGGCCGACACTACCCAAAAGGTGAATCCTCCCCCTGGATCCTTGAGTCAACCCCCCCAAAGGGTGACTCCTCCCTCCGGGTCCTGGAGCCAACACTGCCCAAGGGATGACACTTCCCTCTGGGTCCTGGAGCCAACACCTCCCAAAGGACGGCTCCTCCTCCTGGGTCCTGCAGCCAACATCCCCCAAAGGGTGAGTGCTCCCCCTGAGAAAGTCTCCCTGGCCTGTATACTGCCTAAAATACCACAATTAGAATACATCTTTGGTACTGGGGTTACAGGGAAGCCTTTTTAGCTGTTAATACCTCAGTGGGGATAAGGTCACCAAAATATTTTCAACTTGGAGAAAAGGTGTTGAGAAGATATGAGGGGGCCTGTGGAGGGTCCCTGCCTTACCTGGTCAGGCCTGGGTGAGGACCCTGGGAAGGGACTGTGGGTGTGGTCTGGAGGAGAGAACGAGGGGAAGTTACTCTGTTCAGAAGACCACTTCTTTCTCCCATAATTTCCTCACCTTCAGCCCTAAAGCTGGCATTTCCCCACCATCATCAGGTAATGCCGGAGTCCAGGGCCTCGATCCTCCTAATAACCCATAGTAGGTGCTGAGTAAGTGCTTGTTGACTTGACTTTCCCCAGGTCCCAGAATCCAGAGACTGATTCCACTGACGCAGAAGCAGTGTCAGCCCAGGAAAATGGCACTGTGGGACACTCCAACACCACCTACTTCTGAGGAGCTCTGAGAGCAGGTGGAAATGCCACTGTCTTCTATCTGTAGGATCCCCTGCAGGGCTGCACACCTGGGCGTTTCTTGCTCCCGATGGGAAGGAGCTAACACTTTCCCAATGAAAGAGACATCATTGCTAGCCTTGCTTCTGCAGCATCCTACAGCCCAGGGTAACTAGTTTTCTCTGCCTTCATCTACAGGAGCAGAAATCCCATGCTTCTTTAGGAATTCATGCTGACCCTTCATCTCCACCTCCCATACCTTTGCATTGGCTGACTTCTATCCTGGGATGCACTCATTCCTCCCCTTCTCTCAGAGTCCCGGTTCAGTGCAGTGCTCAAAGCAGGAGGCTTGCTACACAAAGCCTCTTCTGATGTCCCCAGAGTCTGAGTTCTGCTTCTTTCTGTCTTAGGCCCCTGAGGGCAGGGACTCTTGCAAATTTTGTACCATTAGACCTAACACAACACTTTGAACACAGTAAGCACTTAAATTTTGTTGAATTTAATTTGCTGTGACTCGAAGTTATTTAATAATAGGGCAACAATTTCCTGAAGCCACTGACTCTGCTTAAGTCTGTCAGGACAGTGATCCAAGGCAATTCCAAAGGACTAACGATGAAGCAGACAATCTGCCTCCAGAAAGAACTGCTATTGACTGAATACAGACTGAAGGATGCTGTTTTTCTTTTATTCAAGTTTTCTTCTACAAAATGACTCGTGGGAATGTTTTACATAATTGCACATGTGCAACCTATATCTGATTGCTTACCATCCCAGGGAGGGGGGAAGGAAGAGAATTTGGAACTTAAAATTTAAAAAAAATTTTTTTTAAATTTTTAAAAAGACTGTCAGGAATTCCTCCTGTAGACTTACCGGAAGCACAGAATGTAAAGTAAAAAGGGATATTTGACATCTGCAAATATAAGCCACAAATTTTATAGAAGAGAAAACCTCAGCCCGGAGAGAAGTGACTTGCTTAAGGTCACATAGGAAATAAGAGGTGGGATTTGAACCCAAATCCTCTGACTCCAACTCCTAGACTCCTTCTGCTATACCACACTGCCTTGTTAAATCTCAGAAACCTAAGACTTCAGTGGACAGAGTTCAGCGATTATTTTTACATGCTCTAGAAGGGTTTCCTCTTTAGGGAAATACTGGAGTGAATCCACTTCTAAAGTAGAGAAAGCCCACTAAGTCAACATTGTCTTTCAGTTGGAAAGTGTCCTTGTCCTGGAAAGTCACATCAAAGAAACGTGATTCTGATGGTGAAGAGAACTGTGTGGTGTTTCAGTAGAGAGCCTGGAGAGACCCGTTCTGTCTCTTACTCTGGGACCATTCCTCTAGAATGGATGCTTCTTGAGGGCAGGAACTTTACCCCTTTGTGTAGCTATCACTTAGCACAGTGCCTGACCCACAAATGCCCCTTCGTAAAAAATTGTTGATTAGTTATTTGTATTATTGCCCACTCCACTCCCAGGGCAGAAGCCAAGACCTCTAGCCTGAGCCGGTCTTCTAAGTAGAAGGGAAGATAATTTTTGAAGTTAGGAGACTGGGCTAGATATTTCTTAAGATTCCTTTAGGATCTTCTTGTTAGGGATTTAGGTATATCCAGCGTGTTTTGGTTTTTTTTTTTTATTTCATATTTTGCTTTTTCCCAATTACATGTAAAAACAATTTTTAACATTCTTCTTTTTGAATTTTGAGTTCTAAATTCTCTCTTTCCCTTCTCTCTCTTTAAGGCAAGCAATTTGATATAGGTACTACATGTGCAGTCAAGCAAAACATATTCCCACATTATTCATGTGAACAGAAACACAAAAAAACTCCAAGAAGAATAGAGAAAGTTGTTTTTTTTTTTTTAAGTATGCTTTGATCTGCAATCAGACTCCATTAATTCCTTCTTGGGAGGTAGAAAGCACATTTCATCTTTAGTGCCTCAGCATTGTCTTGGATCATCGTATTGCTGAGAATATGTAAGTCATTCACTTAATGTTGATCACTGTAAAATATTGCTGTTATCTTATAAAAGTGAATGTTGAGAACTTTATATGTAATTGGATCAAATAAAATACTATTAAAAAAGAAATAAAGCAAGAGATTAAAAAATTGCTGTCACTGTGTACAATATTCTGGTTCTGCTCACTTCACTTTGTATCAGTTCATGTAAGTCTTTTCAGCTTCTTTTGAGAACATCCTGTTCTCCATTTCTTATAGCACATTAGTATTCCATCACAATCATACACTACATGTTCACCCATTTCCCAATTGATGGACATCCTATCAATTTTCAAATCTCTGTCACCACAAGAAGACCTGCTTTAAATATTTTTCTATACATAGGTCCTTTTCTTTTTTGTTTTTTAATCTTTGGGATACAGACCTAGTAGAGGTATTGTGGGGCCAAAGGGTATGCAGTGGTTTTATAGCTATTTGGACATAGATCTAAATTGCTCTACAGAATGGTTGGATTAGCTCACAACTCTGCCAACAATGCTTTAGTGTCCTAGTTTTTCTACATCCCTTCCAACACTTACCATTTCCTTTTCTGTCATATTAGCCAATCTGACCAGTGTTGGGTGATACCTCAGCATTGGTTTAATTTGTATTTCTCTAATCAATAGTGATTTAGAGTATTTTTTCATATGACTACGGTTAGTTTTCCTGAACTCCTTCACATGAACATGGCCTGTCTTGAAAGATTTATTTTAGGAGGAATGAAATGAGTATTTAGAGCCTATTAAAGCATAACAGCTGACTGTGACCTTGAGCAAGTCATTTCCTTCTCTATTTCCTCAGCTATAAAATAAGACATGTAGATGGCCACTCTCATCCCTTCTTGCTCTGAAATTCTGATCTCAGCAGTCTCTGGAGTCATCACCTCTCACATCTCCTTTGGGGTGGACCAGATGCTCAGGACAGGTTCAGCCTATGGTGTTCGAAGCTGGTGGTCACTACCTAGTGGTGGACTCAGCCCCCAAGTTAACACTGTTCTTCTACAACCTCCTGTGAATTACTCTCTGAGTCTCCTTATTGGATGCTGGGGAAGCATTCCAAGCTTTGGAGTCTTGCCTAGATCTATCATCAGTCAAGTCTATAATATCACCAGGCAGTTGAGAGTACAAAGAGTTGGGAGTACTCCCAACCGGATGGATGTTGAGATACTGAAAATGTAGCTTTTCTCCTATATACTCCTTGAAAGAGAGAGATATGGTGGCTTTTGTATCCTCAATAGTTAACACATACCTTACAGTTAAAATTAAGGGAGGCTGAGGCAGAAAGTTCCAAACATGATCAATTTATTAGTTAAGCATGAATTTGCCAATTATGAGGATCTCAGTTTTCCCGGCAAAACTAAGACCCTGAATGAGGAGAACTGCTCTCTTTTATAGTTTTAGGGAGTACAGAAAATAAGAAGGCGAGCATCACAGATGGAAGAAAATATGATTGGATAGAAATTGGGAGTGAGGGCTAGCAAAAAAACCCAAAACCTCCCTCCCTTTCTCGTGTGACTAAGAAATGTTCATTGTTATAAGAACATCAAATTAGGAACCCATAGTTCACTTGAAATTTCAGAGTATCTAAACTTTTTATGTTGTTATTTCTATCTTTACCTAAATCCTCTACCTGATAAAGACTCAGCCAACAATAGGCTGAAGGAAGAATCTTTAAAAGAATCTATGAGGGCCTGACTTGTAAAATAGATCCTTCTTAAAATATTTTCATCCTCTTCACAATTATCAGTGCAATTTTATATGCAAAATTTTTAATCCAATGTTGAAAACTTATTATTGAAACATACTCAGAGCCTGAATTTCTCATTAGAAACATTTGGAAGACAATCATATGCATAAATATTGTGTTTTATCAAGTTCATTACTTCATTTGGTTAGAAAACTTTTACATCTTTGCCTTAATTCCCCCTTTAGGAAGATAACATCCCCAATAATGTCCAAAAGAATGAGACACTTTAGAAACCTAATCTTATTCATGAACATGAATAAGAGGTAGACGACAAGCCCAAGAATTTACGTACTTAGTTATATAGAATATAGAATTGACTATAAATTCAGAGTAAAAAGCAGTAAGATCTTTCTTATTATAATATTATATTCTTATATAATTATATTCTTATATATTATTATAATATTATATAATATATTATATATAATATTATTATATAATATATTAATAATATATTATATAATATATATTAAATATAATTATATTCTTATAATATTATATTCTACTATATTGATTCAGAGGTGCTGGGGTGTCATAACAACAAAAGTCAGAATATAAAAATAAATTATAGTTTTATCAGTCAAGGTTAATGAAATTTGTAGTGAAAGAAAGAAACAGGGACATGTTTGTAACAGCATCAAAACTGGTCCTCCAAGCTAAAGCTAAGGGATAAAAGGATAAAGCATCCCTAGTTTTATTTTATTTCAGGTAAGAGTCATATTTGCTATTTGAAATAATCAATCATACAGCAAAGTTCTCTTATCCATAAGGTAACCTAACCAAGGTCAAGATTAATCAGGTGGGAAACATTCCTATTGAAAAAAATAGCACAGTATAGCACAGTGGGGAAGCTGAGTCAAGAAGATTCTAGCTCAGTCCATGCTAAGATCATCCCCTCAACTTTTCCCAGGCATGGATATCTCCCTGTAGTAATTCTCAGACTGGACTCCCTTTGATCAGCCAATGGCATTTCCCTCAAATGGTGGATTATTAATGATCATTCAGACAATTATATCTGAATTAAAAACTCAAAGCAATATCAGATTACAGTCCTGGGAGATTTACCTCAAAGAGCAAAGTCGCACTAATCAAAGCTTAGGCATTGATACAGTTATTTTTATTCTCATACTGTTGCAATAAGTTAATTAACAACAAAAAGGTTACCAGGTCTTCAAAAACAATCAGCATTCTTTTCTTTTTTCCACACAGTAAGTAACAATCATTCTTCCTTTTTATAATATACCCCAATAAATGCTTGATAGGTTTTAACATTGTGACAATAGCTTCTGATAACCTAATTAATAATGTCACAATATTCAAGCCAAAGGTGTTAAATTCTCAAATTATACAATTTTGTCATCCTCTTAATAGCATTTCTTATATAATAGTTTCCCAGAATTTACAATACAAGAAAATTTAGAAACACAATCATCACATTTATACTATCATGAATTTAAAGCATGAAACAAAATTTATTACTAGTTAGATGACATTGATTCAATCTAATACATTTCCAAATTGTCTTACTGTAATAGTAATTTAAATGGAAAAAATTTTCTCATTAATTAATTAAATTGCCTGGAAGCCTGGGTCATATGTGGTGGCTAAAGAGGCGGAACAGGAAGGGTGGAGCAGAACCTGGAGGAAGTGAGTAAGTGGGTGGGGTCGGGACAGAGGAGAAACTGACATAGACCAACTGACACATTGTGACAGTTGATAGTGAGAAGGCCCTGGCTAGGGGAAGGGAGGTTTGAGACTGACACATTGTAACAGTTGATAGTGAAAAGGCCCTGGCTGGGGGAGGGAAGGTTTGAGTGGCGTTGCCCCCTGCTGTGAACATGTTTATTAACTTCTTGGTCACCATGTTGGATTTTGCTTTCTGGTTCTGGAATTTGGTTTTCTGGTGTTTAAATAAATGTTTTTATTCTGCCTTCTCTATGGAGAGTCTTTTATACTTGGAGATTGAGAACTAAGCTGGCATATTCATAGTCACCATCAGTGCTGTGAATATTGTCTTGGCGGCACACTTACATAGAAAACTATTCATTTTATCGCCTTTGGCATTTTATACTAATCTCTTTTAAAACCCAATACAGTGCTATGTAGTACCCTCAATTGTAATAGCAATAATAATCAACATTTACCATATGCTAGGTCTTGTGTTAAGCTCTATCTATTATATATACCCTTCTTTTTAATTTAATGTTTTATTTTTCCCCAGTTACCTGTAAAAATAATTTTTAACATTCATTTTTAAAGCTGATTTCCAAATTTTCTCCCTTCCTCCTGAGCCCCCCCACTGAGAAGTCAAGTAATTTGATATAGGTTATACGTGTGTAGTCATGCAAAACATATCCTCTTAATAGTTATGTTGTGAAAGAAAATTAGACCAAAAACTCAAGAAAAATAAAGTAAAAAAAAATAGTATGCTTCAGTCTATATTCAGACTCCACCAGTTCTTTCTCTTCAGAATTGTTTTGGATTGTGCTGCTGAGCATAGATAAGTCATTACCAGCTGACCATCTTATAATATTGCTGTTACACAGTACATTTCACTTTGCATCCACTCATATAAGTCTTTCCAGGTTTTTCTGAGGGCAACCTGCTCATCAGTATTCTATCACATATCACAACTTGTTCACCCATTCCTCAATTGATGAGCTTCCCCTAAACTTCTAATTCTTTACCCCCAGGAACAAGCTGCTATAAATGTTTTTGTATATTAGGTCCTTTTCCTTTTTGTTTTCTATCTCTTTTGAGATACAGACTTAGTAGTAGTATTGCTAGGTTGCAAGGTATGCATGGTTTTATAGACCTTTGGGCATAGTTCCAAATTGCTCTACAGAATGTTTGGATCAGTTCACAGTTTCACCAACAACGCATTTAAAGTCATTATCTCTCTATACATACCTCTCTATATATATTTATTTACTTTTTGATTGTTCCCTTATTTATAAAAAGTTTTCTCTTTTTTTTTGAACCAGAGAAAGTTAACAGTTACGTTCTTAAATGCCACAGCTATTCAAACTGTCATTTGCAACCTTTTTTTTTCTTTTCTTTCTAGCAAATTCTTTGGAATATCACTGATAATACTTTCAAACCAGTTTATTTCTAATCAGGAAAATGACCTTCCTCTCTTAGCTATATAACAATAAATCTGTTGCTCTCTAGGCAAAGAGTGATAAGAGTGTTAATTTTCTTGCAATTTTTACAGTTTTTGATTCTCCTTTCCCCCACTTAAAACAGGTTTTACAGAGAGCATTTATTAAACATTATTGTGTTCCATGCAGAGTGCTTAGCATTGGGGTTACAAAGATAAGCTACAAAAGTCCCTGCCTTCAAGGAACTCCCACTCTAATGAGGGAGAAAACATACAAAGTAAGCACATTCAAGATCTATTGCATGTAAGTGGGATGTGATCTCAGAGGGAAAGCACTAGTAGTAGGCTTAGGAATAGGGAGGCTTCTTTCAGCAAATGGGATTTGAGCTAAATCTTGAAGTAAAACAAGAAAGCCACAAGTTGGAGATGAGAAGGGAGAATATTCCAAGGATGAGGAACAAACAGTGAACAACAGGCTTGGAGGAGAGTTTTCAAGGAGGCTAGTGTCACTGGATAAAAAAGTACATGGAGCTGAATAAGGCATAGGAAGAGTGGAATGGTAAGAAGAGGCCAACTTATGAGGGATGTTGTAGACTAAACAGAGGAATTTCTTTTTGATCCTGGATGTAATAGGGAGCCATTGCACTTTATTGAATTGTAAGGTGACACAATCAGACATGAACTTGAGGAAAGTTACTTTAGTGACTAAATGGAGGATGGATTTGAGTGGGGCAAGACTTGAGGCAGGGAGAACAACCAGAAGGCTGCAATAGTCTAAATGTGAGGTGATGAGGGTCCTTACCATTATGATAGCTAGGCAAATAGAGGTTAGAAACTAGAGATATTGTGAAAGTAGAAATAACAAGGCATGATTAACTTACTGTGGGTTGAATGTGAAAGAAGTGTTGTGGAAGACACCAAGGTTACAAGCCTAGGTGATTGGAAGGATTGTTCTCAATGGTAATATGAAAGTTGGGAGGAAGTGAAGATTTGGGGGAAAAGATACTGAGTTCTATTTTATTCAGGTTAAGTTTGAGATGCCTATAGAAAATCCAATTCAAGATATCAAAAAAAAAATGGTAATGTGAGATGGGAAGTAAGGGTAAGATATATAGATTTGGGAATTGTCTGCATAGAGATGAAAACTGAGCTGATAAAATCACTGCTACAGTGAGACATAGTTCTGTTTCAGTATAGAAGGGAAAGAGATACTGTCGCAGCCCAGAAGAAAAGAGAGCCCAGGACAAAGACTTGAGGGACACCCATAGACAGTGGGCATGACTTGGATAAAGATCTGGCAAAGGAGACTGAGGAATGTTCAGACAGGAGGGGGAGGAGGAGGCACTGTCACAAAAACCTAGAGAAAAGAGAACATTAAGGAGAAGAGGATGATTGACAGTGTTGCCAAAGGATGCAGAAGGGACATGAAAGATGAGGACTGAGAAAAAGCCATTGGATTTGCTGGTAAAGAGATGATTTTTAATAATTAATGATTTGGGGAGATTCAATGTTCCCCCTTTCTTTTCTATTTGCAAGACCTCAGTCTCTGAAGGTCAAGCTAAACTTCTCTATCCAACCCAGCCAAACCTTTCAAGGCATCTCTAATCTCAGGTGAATTCCATTCAATCAAGCTTCAGTGGAGACAGAACCTTTTGTCTAGAATTCAGCCAAGATGGCTGATTTATGCTCATTCTTTTCTAAATGCTTACTCTGTCTTTAATAATCCATTCTAGTCTTTGGCCAGGATTCAAAGCAGACTTTATTTTCTTCTTTTTTTTTTTGACAAGTGGGACATTTCCCCTTTTCCATCGTTGTAGTCCCTCTCCTACCGTCCATAATCTTTTCAAATATCCCCCCAAAGTGGTTTAGCAATGACATTCCTCAGCTCTTTCAGGATGTAATTTACTGGGGTCAAGTGATTTGAATGCACCAAGGGAAGCTTTCTTCCCTTCTTCCTTACTCATCTTGGGCGTCAACTCCCTTTTAGTCATTTTTGTTTTGCCCTTTCCAAAGATCCAAAAGTCATCCTTCTTGGCACAAAAAACAAAAACAAATCAAGAAGCGTGACCAGCTCATCCTCCTCTGTGTCAACAGTCATTGTCCTATCCTCCCCAGAGCAAAAGTGTTATTCCCAAGAGAGTTAGGATAACAAAAGAACTTCTTGTTCTCTTTAGCTTCCCTTGCCAGCTTCCGTTTAAGCTAAGCTTTCATATTCCTAACTCTCTTCTTATGGTACCAAACCATCCTTTTACCTTTGCTCTTTTACCTGCCCTTGCTGCCATCTTCTGCAAATATCCTTTGACAATTCATGTAACTGCTATTTTGCTTACTCCTTGGAATTTCATTCCTGAGATTTTCTCATCCCTCTTATTCTGTTATCCTTCAAAATGTTGGTCCATGAATCTCCTTCCTACCTATCTTCCAAACCCTTTAAAATCTGCTCTGACAAATTGAGGAAGTGTGTTAGACTATGTACTTCTTTTCTCCTCTCAGACATAAACTCTTCTCTCTCAGAAACTTCCCTAAAGGGTTCCCATAATCTCCACTCCAGTCGCCAGTTCTTGCATGGTAATGAGAATCAGATTCAAAATTGAATCTCCTTCCCCTCCCCATCTCACCCCCATCCCCACACATTTTGAAGAATGAAATTGTCACTAAAGCAAGTCAAGAAGCAATTAATTAGTCACTCTGGTTTGGTCAGAGGAAATGATCTAGTAAATGCCTAGATAATCAAAATTCCCCATCCCTACTACATCATGCCTTGGAGGCAGATGTGTGATCTGTTTCCAAAACTCTTGCTCTCTTTCTCCTCTCTCAGATCCCTTGTTTCTCAATTCACTTCAATAAGCAGTAGTTAAATGTCTACTATGTGTAAAGCGCTGTGCTAGGCACAGAGTAAGACAAAAATAAAATTGTCCCTGCCCCCAAGAAACTTGCCTTCTACTTGCATGTATCTTATATCAGTTGTTCTCCTGGGACCTGGGGCTCTGAAATCTCTCAATCTCACCACCCTAAACCTAGTGCTGGTATCTATTGTCGTTTAACCTGCCTACTCAGATCACAGCCTGAAACACCAAAGGTCTCCTTCCCCAGGTATACATTCACTCTCTCTCCCTTTGTCCTCTGTTTCTCTCATTGCTTCCAAACAAACCCCAACCTAGTGATGTAGGTCCATTAGAATATAAGGTCCTGGAAGATGGACTGAGGGTCTTTATTTGGCACTTAATGCTTGTCAAAGGACTGGCTGACATTTAACTTCAAATCAATAACTTTTGTTCTTTTTTCCAATCCATGGGTCTTCCTCTTGGGTCACGAAAGTTTCAAAGAATGTTGCTGACAAAGATTGGCTGATCAGGAATGGTGCTGATAAGATTCCAAAGTCCCCAGAGTGTTATTTGTCTCATGACAGAGCTCTGCCTGAGTCTGTGAGTTGGCTGATGAGGAAGAGCTAAAGAAACCTTTAGAGAGGAATTCCTGATTTCCTGGACTGGGGCACCTGCCATGAAATTCACATGCACCCTGCTTGCCCTATATGCCAGGTCCTCTGGAGCATGTTCAGCTCCATGGAGGGTCCCCCAGTCCAACAATTCAGGAGCTCCCCCTCATCATCGCTGCTGTATTTGTACTCTAGCACATAGCAGGGTATGCGCCACTCTCATCATTTTTGTTCCATGGAGACAAAATTTCAGTAATCTCTGTTCTCAGGGTACTTAACATTCTACTCTGTGCAGCCAGAAGGAATTAAATACACAAATAATTTAAGTAGAGAGACAGAGAGCCTTAAGACCTACGGGAATCAACAAGACCTGTTGGACATGGCAGCAGAGATGCCAAGGATTGTGTGAGAGAGAATTGGTTGTTTAAATAGTAGGGAGATAAGACCCAAGCACTGAGATAAATAATACAGAAAAGTGAATTAGAGAGGGACAGACAAAGGCCAGACGCTGAAGGTGGTTTGCAGTTGGGAGAATCAGGAAAGGCTTACTGGAGGAAGCAGATTTTTAGTGGGCTTTAGAGTTTGCCATGGTCCTGCTATCCCCATGCCTGTGCCAGCAGTCTCAAGGGAATGTTTCTCTGTGCTGAGGGTCTTGTAGCCTTTGCTTTATGTTCTGTGCCTACAACTTTGAATGGTACCATCCAGAGCACACACACAGAGACCTACAGGGAAAGCCATCTAGGTGCCCAGACTTGCCCCACTTCAAAAAGGCTCCCTCTTCCTCTCCCTCTGAGGAAACACAGACAGAAAACTCTACCGCCATAAGACAATGAGCTAAGTTAAATACCAACACAAAGACCTAGGTTCTTGACGTTTGCTGGAACCTCCAGGAAGCCTCAAGGGTTGAAGGGTTACTGACAACAACTGCTCCCCTTCTTCCCTGAAGACTCACTGTCCTCCTGCCAGTGTCAGTAACAGGATGAGAGCCTCAACCCTGGAATGGGATCAAATACCCTTATCTTACAGATGCGGTCATTCAGGCACAACCAGAGCAAATGGCTTGTCTGAGGTCACACAGGTAGTAGATGAGGGAGCTGAAATCCTGAATTAGAGCTGGAAGGGACTGTACAGACCATAGGGTTCCAAAACTTCATTTTGTAGATGAGGAAACTGAGACTCAGAGAGGTAGTTGAGTGACTTCTTAAGGTCTCACAGCTAGGGAGTGTCGGAGGCAGGATGGGAACCCAGCTTCTGGACTGCAGATCCAGAGCTCTTTCCACCATGCCCTACTGACTCTCCTTGAGATCTGAATCCATACCTTCTGATACCAATCCTATTACTGGATTGTATCCAGCCCATGATTCTGCCTCATAATATAGTCATAACATTGTCCAATTATATCCTGACCACCACTCACTTCATACCACTTACTCCCCACCCACTCAATGCTGACTCCTGCACATCCCACTTTGATCACTTCCCAATGTCCTCAGGACATGACACATTGCATAAAATGCAGGCTATGTCCCCAAACCACATGTTCACTGCACATGCCACAGTACCTATACAATGAAGCATTCATATTGCCCCTTCTAGACAAACCTATGGGTCTATTTTCTTGAAGTATCGTTGTCAACAGGGATAACTCAGAAAACCAAGGGTCTCAGGTGGAATGAGTTCACTTCTGATATCTTTAAAGAAAAGACCCACTCCCAATGCATCCTCACGAAATTTATCCACGGATCATTCAAATAGAAACAAAATACACTTGACCTTAACTTATTTCCATTGTCTCAAGCACAAGGACCTTTTTCTAGGCTGAACCTCCAGAATCTGAATCTGCCACGAGATTCTCTTTCCTTTACAAACCGTTGGGGATAGATGGGAAAGGAAAACAAGAGGGGCAGTCCCTCCTTGGCTGAGACATTGACACAAGGAATCCATCTGGAGTCATACTTTGGAGATGAGCGTCAAGGGCTCCCCCTACAGTTGGTTAGGGCAAAGAGCAAGTGTCGAAACTAGCTTCCCATTCCTTCACTGCTGGTGAACAATTGTCAGAGGGTCCCATCTTTTGTGAGGTTTATAGCTCAGGTATGGGAGAGGGTGAGTGAGTGAACCACCAGGTAAAACTCCCAGAAGCTTCAGCCTTCATCTAACTAAGCTTCAGTGTCCTGATCTATAAAATGGGAGAAATAATTCCTTCTCTACCTGCTTTGTAAGCTTTTTATTGGGGAAGTGCTTTCTAAATGTGTGTTTGTCCTTCGTTGACAAAGAGGACCATGTCATCAGAGAAATAATGACATGACTTGCACTTGACTTTGTTTTGAGTGAGGGAGGGCTGTGCACATCACCAGCCTCACTTCTCCTCCAGAGCCATTTGAATTCAGTGATCAAATATTCATCAGGGTGACTGGAGATGACCCAGGATGAGGCAACTGGGGTTAAGTGACTTGCCCAAGGTCACACAGCTAGTGAGTATCAAGTGTCTTAGGTGAGATTTGAACTCAGGTCCTTCTGACTCTTGCACTGGTGCTCTATACACTGTGCCACCTAGCTGCCTCTATGTTTTCTAAATAGTAGCACTGTAAATATGGGTGCTATTATTATTTAATTCAGAAGTATCATTCTATTCTTCCTCTACTTCCTACTTCATGTAGGAGGCTAGAAATTAGATTTCCTGGACGGTGATGGTGGGGTAGTCAGGACATTTAGGATAACTCTTCATTAATTCAACCAGTGTAGACAGCCAAACAGTGCCATTCAAGCTACAACAGCCATCACCTAAGAATGAACATGGCTCCATAGGAAGGGGCCTGGATTTGAAATCAGAGAATCTGGGTTTGGATTCCAACTTGGCCACTTATAACCTTGTGACTTTACCTCTCTGAGCCTCTGTTTTCCCATCTGTAAAAGAGAGAGTTGGACTAAATGACCTGCAAGGTCTCTTCTACCTCTAAGTCTAAAACTCAATGACCCTAGAAACAAGGACCCAATGAGGAGAAAAGACCAACAGGAATGAATCAACATTTCCCTGTTCTCCTCTTCATCACCACCTGCCTCTCTCAGTCTCCTTGGACTTCGGAGATAGTTAACTCTGCCTGCCCCAAATCTCTCTCATCTTTGGTCACCTGAGACAAGGTGGAGTAACTCTAAAGCAAGGTGTATGTGTGTGTGTGTGTGATGAACCCCTCTGCATTTGGTGAAGCTTAGGGAGCCCTTCTCCAATGATTGATTTCTGAATAATTGAAAGGTATTTGTCTCCCAATCAGATTATAAACTCCTTGAGGGAAGGGATCATCTTTCATCTTTCTTTGTATCCCCTTCTTAGCATTGTGCCTGGCACATGGCAGACAATTAAAGGATGATTAATCTATTGTATTTCACCTTTCTTTGTATCCCTAGCATGCAGCACAGTGTCTAGCACATAGTTAGTGCTTAATAAATGTTTATTACCCGAGAAAATCACAGAATTGGTGAGAGGGAAGGGATCTCAGTGGTCACCTAGTCCAGCCTATAAAGTAAGAATCCCCACTGGCCATATTGTCGACACCTCCCAGAGCAGCCCATTCCATATCTGGACATCTCTCAAGGTGAAGAAGTTGTGCCTGACATCCAGCCCAACCTGATGTCTTTGGACTTCCATCCAATGCCCTCTGAGGCCAGACAGAACAAGTCCATTCCCTCTTCCCAATCGCAGTCCTTCAAAGGCTTCAGGACAAGAGTTGGGGAGAGCCTTTTCTTCTGCAGGCTAGACATGAATTTTCCTTCAATTTTTCCTTCACCTTTCTTTGAAAAATAAACAGAAGACCTTGGATATGGCAAGAAATGAACAAAATTTTAAAAAATTGATTAGACTCCATCGGCAAGAAATGGCTTGGTTTTAATGTCTGGAATCACTCTTGAAATAGTGCCCGTGCATAGTAGATTTGGTAGAACTAAGATCAAAATCAATACAAAGCTAGGAAAAATATGGAAAAGATATATGTGCATAGCAAACATGCTCTGCCTCTGTTCCCAGAGCTAAGCTGCTACATCTACTCTTGAGGGTCCTAGATTATGTTGTAGGCATGTCTCTTCTCTATTGCTATTGGCTCAAGCCTCCACCAACTGCATATCCAGGTCTAGCAGGGCCACCGATTAGTATTTTAGATTCACTAAACTACTGAATATTGGTTAACTTTTACAAATGGATATTTATTTGAAAGGGTACAGGAAGAACAAATACACCAATGTTTCCCCAAGTACCATAGGGCACATTCTCTTCATAGGGCATATTCTCTTCATAGGGCATATTCTTCTTGGTCAGGGGAGGAGATGTGGGGAAGGAGAAAGAAGCTTACCTCAGTTCTGTTCCTACACAGCACTGGCCTCACAAAGTTCATGTCCAAATGGAGCATCTCATCTCTGATAGATGAGTTCTTATCTCTTAGTCCAGCAACATCTGAGCTGGGCTGAAGGTCATTCTTTGGTTCTTAAAGAAGAAATACTGCATTGATTCTGTAACCTCAAGAGGTCCTGACCTTTTGAACAAATAAGATCCAGGTTCCAATTCATTTCACCTACAAGTGCAGAGGCAATTCCGTCCCAGAGGGGAGAAGACTCTACATCCTCTTCCCTTAAAGTGTGGTCTCTCATCAGTCACCAGGGGAGAAGGAAACACCAAATGCGACCAAGAGGAAGTAGCTGAACCTAATAGGATAAATCATTTCTACATTGACAAGGTAAAGCAACCTAAAAGGGGATAGAGGGTGTTAAGAACTTTAAAAGACTTTCTAAAAGGAAAAGCATCCATATGTTCCCATCAAGGCAGCTAGTTAACTCAGTGGATACAGTACCCAGCCTGGAATAAGCAAGACTCATCTTCATGAGTTCAAATTCGACCTCAAACACTTACTAACTCTGGGACCCTAAGTCACTTCACCCCATTTGCCTCAGTTTCCTCATCTGTAAAATGAGCTGGACAAGGAAATGACCAACCATTCAAATGTCTCTGCCAAGAAAACTCTTAATGGGGTCACAAAGAGTCTGACACTATTGAAAAATGACTTAACAACAGTCAGTAAGCCTGCTTCTCACTATATAGTCAACCAGAACCAGTTACAGAATGCCCACAAATGCTTCACAGTCATCAGGACTCTTCTAGAAAGAAACTCCTTAGCCCCTCCCTATGGGGAAGTTGAATCAGCCAAGCAAGCTGATTATATACATCACATCCTACTTCTACATACAACTGACTCATTTAGACAAATTATTAATGCAATACAATAAATGGGAGGTAGAACAAGGAACAGAAATTATAATAATACCTGCAATATTAATAATCATTTATATAGTACTTTAAAGTTGGCAAAGATTATTGCAAATATTATCTCATTTTGTCCTCAAAACAGTCCTGGAAGATATGTGTTCTATCCTCATTTTATAGAAACAGACAGGAAGAAGTTAAATGACTTGCCCAGAGTCATGTAGCTGTCTGAAACTGAATTTGAACTCAGGTCTTCTGATCCAAGTCCAGTACTCTCTATCCGTTATTCCCCCTAGCTTCCTCTGACATAAACATAGATTATCACAATTTTGTATAGAAGTTTGACTAGTGCAAATAAATTGCCTTAACCAGGAGACCAAAAGAGACTGAAATAATCTAGCAAATACTTGATAGTCAAGATAAATTCATTTGTGAAATCTAATGAGGGAGGTCTTTGCTGGCACTAATGCAAATTTTAGGTCATTGAGGAAGTTGTATTTGATTCTTTCTGACCTCTTTGGGGGCTTTCTTGACAAAGATACCAGAGTAGTTTATCATTTCCTTCTCCAGCTCATTTTACAGATGAGAAAACTGAGGCAAATAGGGTTCAGTGACTTGCCCAGGGTCACACAGTTTGTAAGTGCCTCAGGCTGGATTTGAACTTAGGTCTTCCTGACTCAAGGGCCAGCACCACCCAGCTGCCATGAAGCAGAGGAAGATACCCAAAAAAAGAGGTGAGGGGAATCTCTGACCTTGTTATTATCAAGAGAAGGTAGTCAAGAAAATGCCAATGACCCATATGCCCACTTTCCCATATATGTGAAATTTTATGAAAATAACCTATGCATGTGTAAGGGGATGATTTGTGACAAGTTCAGTTGTCTGGAGCATAAATGTACTTCAGGCTCTAAAACCAAAACCAAATTACTGTTGGCTTGTCCTCTTTGACAATCCACTTGTCTGACATGCAGTTCTAAGGGAAACATTTGCTAAACTGCGCCTGCACCCTGGAGTTCTGTTTGGGGACACTGATGTTTCGCCTCGAACAATTAGCTATAGAATTGTAGACTGAAGGAAAAACAGAGTCATTTCAATGAATCACCTGTGAAAAGTAAGAGTACTTTTAGGTTAAGAACTGAGGGTAACATGTTTAATATGATTGTACATGTATATCCTATGTCAGATTGCTTGCCTAAACAATGGCAAGAAATTGAGGAGGGGGAAAAGGAAGGAAGAAGAAAAAAATTAAAACTCAAAATCTTATAAAAGTGAACATCGAAAATCATCTTTGCATGTTATTGGAAAAGATAAAATATTATTAAGTGGGGGGAAAAGAAATAACTGAGGACATTAGAACTATTTTATGATTATGGAACAAATGTAATCTATCTGATTGTAGATAGGCAATAGAAATTTAGTTGTTGACCATACGCTTAGGTGTGGTGGTTACCACATAGGACTCAGCTGCTGAACTAAGATAATTATTAGAGGTGAAAGATTTTTTTTGTTGTTCCTGCTTTTCCTTCATTCTTGAAGAGAACCATGACCTACGGGAGATGATGCCATGACAGGTGAAGGGATTGGATTTAAGTGAGTAAAGGCTGTGCAAAGTCAGCAGCCTCACTTCCTCCTCTGGAGTCATCTGAATCAAGTGGATGCAGTGGCCCCTTAAAGCTAAGGTCTTTAGCTGATGATAGAGTCAGGATCCAGACTGAGGTTATAGTAGATAGCTGTCTCATATAAAGAGAGGGAGGAAGAGAGGCGAGTGACCCATTAGCGCAAAGCAGGGGCAAATCCAAGGATGGCACCTTTCTCCTCTTTCTTCTAAACCTCTGAATACTGGCTTCTGACCTCATATTTGTACTGAGATGGCTCTCTATTATGGTTGTTAAAAAGATCTGAGAAACATAGTTTCTGTGTAATTTAATCATTTTGTTAATAAGGCCAGCACATTATTAATAAAAGGATGGTCATTTGGTGAAAGAACAGATTTCAGAATTGTCAGTGTAGGGTTGGGGTACTCTCTACCACCACTTACTGTTGAAAAAAACAAGAAGGGTAGGGAGAATATATTGGGTTCTCTATTAAGATTTACTTTCAAGAAGGTACATTGCCACTTATTGTTGCTCAGAGATAGAGGAAAATAATCCTGCAAAAAAGCAGAATTGGTGAAGTTTTTGTCAACTTTAGAATAAATGTCACAATCTTTCCTAAAAGAGCATAACACTATTTTAAGTGAAAGTCATCAGCCTAGTCTGAATCTGGAAGTGATGGATACTACAGTTGCTGAGCAGAAGAATAGCTTAGAAGCAGAGAGTCAGAGAAATAACAGTGGAACAATTAATTCCAGCTGATCTATCCAGTGCAGCGTTATTCAAGAACAGCCTGGGTCAGCTCAGCTTTGCAGCAGAAGCATCTCTCTGTTCAACACAGAACTATGTTCACCCAGAGTCTTAGAGATATTCCAGAGATATAAAGAAAACACAAGTTTAAAGTTCCAAAGTAATGAATCACTCCTTATGTGTGTCTACTCTCCCAAAGGACACCATGTGGTCAGAATGGAAAACAATGTGCTTCTATGAATTACTAATAGAAAATTGAGATTTTTTAGTTTAACGACTGAGGAATATGGGTACCAGAACTATCTTATTATTAAGGAATATATGAAATGTACATGATTGTGGACAGAACATAGTAATTTGGTTATAAACCATAAGCTTATGTGGGGTTGTTATCAGAGAGAACTCAGCTGCTGAGCCAAGAAAATCATCAGAGGTAAGAAAACAGAGTCAAAGAGAAACCTTAACTTTCTCCCTCCTTGCTATCTATTAGTTTCCAGGCAAATGAAATGGCCAATGAAAGTCCATGTTATTTAATACTGTAAAGAGAATAATGGAAGTTATGCAAATCTTATGTGTTGCCTTTGCATTATCAGTAAGTGTTCTGATTATGTGATTATTAGTGGGAAATATATTACTGGAGGCTCTTGATCTATTGCATTTGTGGAAATGGTCACACACAATGGTTCCCCTGAGGATGTTGAAGTTAGAGCAGTAATATGGCTTCCTTTTAAGGGCACCTCCCTGAATTGCCAAAGTGGGTGCCAATAGTGTAAGAGAGAGAGAACCTAGAGAGAAATGGAGCTGGTGCCGTTCATGTACTACATATTCATTGAAGGCACCTTGATAAGAGTTAGAAAAAAACAAGCTTAAGTGTTACAAAACCATTATGTATTTACCATCCTACCAGTGACTAAAAGTTCAGGAGAATAGAAAATCCCTTTCTATTTATTTTCTGTTTTCTTTTTAAAAAAACTTAACTTGTTAGAGTACGACACCTCCTTGAAGGCTTTCTTGCAATCAAAGGTCTTCCATGAAAATCATCTGAGATTCTTTGAAAGATGAAACAACAAAAATAACCTTGCTTGATAACCCTCTGCTCCTTAACATCAAAGGGGTTTAAAACAGAAAGAAATAAAAAGTATCTGCCATTTTGTTCTTGTTGAGCCATTTCAGTTGTGTCTGACTCTTCATGACCCTTCTTGGGGTCTTCTTGGCAGAACTACTAGAATGGCTTGCTATTTTCTTTTCCAATTCATTTTACAGATGAGAAACTGAGGCAAACAGGGTGAAATGACTTGCTCAAGGTCACACAGCTAGGATGTGTCTAAGGCTGGATTTGAGCTCAGTTCCTGCTGACTCCAGGCTCAGTGTTCTATCCACTGCACCACCTAGCTGCCAGTGACATGGGGGAAATCCAGAGCAGAAGAGGGCTTTCCTGGTAGTCTTCCAAAAGTTCCTATTTGCAAATGACTTGAACTAGCAGCATCAAGTCCCAGAAGATTGCAGAGCCTCCTAAATGAGATCCATTGGTTCTCTACAGAGTTTGACAAAATTACCCCCATGAGAAAAGTAACCCCAAGAGATAAATTCCCATTGCCACACCTATGCTATACCACTGGAGCTTGTCTATTAGTATATAAACATTGCACAGACACTGAAAATATCCAATAGGTTTGACTAACAATTGAACAGGAGCAGCTCAGTCACTGAATTGCCTTTGGAAAACTAAAACTCTTTGAACGACCCCAAGGTTCTTCTCGAGAAGAAAAATGGCCAGGAAATGTGGGTGGGGGGAGTGGATGGCGTTCATCTTCTTAAGAACAATGTTTTTCTGGTGCTAAGTATGGCTGCAAGTCTACACTAAAGTCTCCAAAGGACTGAAGCTGAGGATGACCCCAGGGGCAATGGAAAGGAACATGACAGATGTGAGCAAGCAGCAACACTTTATAGGAAAACAGAAAGCAAAGTAAGAGAGATGATTTTATGAAACAAATGTATGATTACAAAAGAGGGTGGGCTGATCACATAGCAAGACAACAAATGGAAAACATACAGGCTCCATCAGGATCTTTCACACATCAAGAGAAAGCGAAGGCTCTTAGCTCGCAGAGTGGAGCCCCCTGGCGAGATATGGACAAAAGCAGCCCCGGAGGTGTTGCAATTTGCAAGGTTGGAGGGGATTCTAGCCACAGATCCACTGAAGGTCTAGACACCAGAGATGTGTCTTAGTAAGCAATTCTTTTAATTCTTCTGGTGATTTTCTGAAACCTTTGATTCTGCCTTGAATTCTTTTTGCTTCTGACACAGTTTGCAATGTTTCATTGAAAAGCTTTTGTTATGAACAAAATCAATGGATCTAGGATTAAAAAGAGAAAATATCATTTGGGGGGAAATATGGTTTGCAGCCATGATCTCTAAGAGATCTATAAGGGCTGCACAAGATGTGAAATCCTTTTTTTTTTGAGAGCACAGGGCCGGAAGATCTGAGTTCAAATCCAGCCTCAGATGCTTACCAGGAACCCTGGGCAAATCACTTAACCTCTGTCTGCTTCAGTTTCATCAGCTGTAAAATGTAAATAATGGTAGCATTTGCATTCCAGGATTGGTATGAGGATCAAATGAGATAATGTTTGTAAAGTGTTTAACACAGCTTGGCACATAGTAAGCATCTAATAAATGTCTCTTCCTCTCCCTTCCCTTCTTCAGGCATAGGTTCTGTGTTTGCTCACTTGTTTTTGGTATCCCCAGCACTTAGCACAATGCATAGCGCTTAGTAAATGTTTCATAAATGCTTGTTGACTGACTACCATGGAGGGAATTCATTTTTTTCTGTCATTTCATTCCATTTGTTTCTTAATCCCTAATTATTTTTTTTTGTAAAAGAGGTTTTATTTGGGTTTTTAAAGTTATCTTTCTGTAAAACTTCAACTCTATTCTCCAAATATCTAGAAATTATGTTTTTCAGGTTGTGCCAGGAACCTGGCTACCTTTCAGACTCTTGAAAGCTATCTCCTGGGAAGTCCAATTACATTTCAAACCAAAGCAAATTAATGTCTTGGCTATTTTTGTATTCATGAATTGTAAGCTTCTCCAAGCCACAGACTAACTTTGTTGCAGAGTACAGGCTTAATAAAATGTATAGTGAGTTGAATAGAATTTCTTCTGTTAGGGAGGTGTTTGTTGAGCTTTGAGAGAATAGTTGTTTTGGGAGACAGAGAAACCCAGGTTTCCAAAGGTCAGCAGTTCCAGGAATGCTATTTATGTCCTTAGGCTGGTGCTCTTTCTTCTGAGCAAATAAGTAACAAGGCCTGGAGGAATGGAAGCAGAATATCTGCTCTATGACTCAGTGTTCTAGTCCCAGAAGCACAGAACCACAGCACTGGAGTTAGAAGCCACCCAGTCCCTTCTGTAACCAAGAGGTGTCATTTGAATTGAATACATGTAGGGAAAACAACCATTTGAGAGAGGCTACAAGAATGCAGTTAGTCACTTAAACATTCGTTGAGCACCTACTATGTGCCGGGCATGGTTCAGAACTGTAAGGATACAAAGGAAGACAAAAGACACTGCCTGCTTTCAAGGAGTTCACAAAATGTAAACAACCATGTATGTAGAAACAAGCCAAAGATGGGATAGATTGAGAGAGTTGACACAAATTAAGATGGAATGGAAAAGGCTTCCTGGAGAAGATGGGATTTTCTCTGGGACTTGAAAGAAACCAAGGAAGCCAGAAGGAGATGATGAGGAGGGAGAGCATTCCAGGCCTCAGGGCAAGAATGGAGAACAAAGCTCACCAGCTCAACTTTGCTCCTCCAGGATTCTTAATGTCACACTTGCTTCTGATGTCTATACTATCACAGAAAGTAGAGACAACATTTCTTCAAAATGGTGGAGGAAACAGTTGATTTGGGCTGTTGGCAGTTAGTTGAGAAGTGGTTTGATATGAAGCCCCTCTCCTTATAGAATCAAGGAGAAGGGATGTGTTTGTGTGTCTGTGTCTGCATGTCTGTATGTGTGCACATGTTTGGGTGACTTCATTCCTGATCCACAAAACTCTACAAAGAATTTGTAGGGGTGGAGCCAAGATGGCAAAATAGAAAGATGCACATACTATAATTCTTTCCCACAGCCCCATAAAATACCTGTAAAAAATGACTCTCAACAAATTCTAGAGCAAGAGAAGCCACAGAATGACAGAGTGGAAGAGATTTTCAGCCAAAGGTAACCTGGAAGGCTGACAGGAAAAGACTATCCCACAGGATGCTAAGTGGAGTGGAGCCCAGCCCTGGCCATGCGGCACCAGGAGGAACAGGACTGGAACAGGGCTCCAGGGCACCAGCAGGGAGAGTCTCAGATCCCTCAACCCACAAGCGACAAAGAAAGCTTCAAAACTCAGTGAGAGGACTTTCCCAGCTGGGTGAGAGGGGAGCAGGATCGCCCCCAGCATGGGCCCCAGGCAGTGGCTTAGTCCATCTGTGAAGCACTCTGCCCAAAACCCCTGGGGGAATTGAGCAGCTGATCTAATCTCAGCCCTGAGCACAGTCCTGGGGTGAGGAGGAGCACTAGGACCCTCCTCTTGACAAAGGATCCAGAAGTCAAGTAACTGGGAAAATGTCCAAAAAAGGGGGGAAAAAATAAGACCATAGAAGGTTACTGTCTTGGTGAACAGATATTTCCTTTCATACTTTCAGATGAGGAAGAACAATGCATACTATCAGAGGAAGTCAAGGCTTTTGCATCCAGTACCTCCAAAATGAATATGCAACAGGCTCAGGCCATGGAAGATCTTGAAAAACAAGTCAAGAGCTTGCTAAAAGAGACCCAAAACAATGCTGAAGAAAATAATACTTTTAAAAATAGGCTAACTCAATTGAAAAAAGAGGTCCAAAAAGTCAATAAGGAGAAGAATGCTTTAAAAAGCAGAATTAGCCAAATGGAAAAGGAGATTCAAAAGCTCTCTGAAGAAAATATTTCTTTAAAAATGAGAGTGGATCTCAGGGAAGCTAATGACTATATGATAAATCAAGAAATTACAAAATGAAACCAAAAGAAAAAATAGAAGATAATGTGAAATATCTCACTGGAAAAACACTGACCTAGAAAATAGATCCAGGAGAGACAATTTAAAAATTATGGGACTATCTGAAAGCCATGATCAAAAAAAGAGCCTAGACATCAACTTTCATGAAATTATCAAGGAAAACTGCCCTGATATTCTAGAACCAGAGGGGAAAATAAATATTGAAAGAATCCACCCATTACCTCCTGAAAGAGACCTGAAAAGAGAAACTCCTAGGAATATTGTGGCCAAATTTCAGAGTTCCCAGATCAAGGAGAAAACATTGCAAGGAGCTAGAAAGAAACAATTTGAGTATTGTGGAAATACAATCAGGATGGCAGCTTCTACATTAAGGGACTGAAGGTATTGGAATAGGAAATTCCAGAAGTCAGAGAAGCTGGGATTAAAACTAAGAACCACTTACCCAGCAAAATTAAGTATAATACTTCAAGGGGAAAAAGTGGTCATTCAATTATATGGAAGACTTTCAATCATTCTTGATGAAAAGACCAGAACTGAAGAGAAAATTTGACTTTCAAACTCAAGAATCAAGAGAAGCATGAAAAGGTAAACAGGAAAGAGAAATCATAAAGGACTTTCTAAAGTTGAACTGTTTGCATTCCTACATGGAAAGATAATATTTGTAACTCTTTTCTTAGTATTTGGGTAGGTGGAGTAATTTTACACACACACACACAGCACAGGTTGAGTTGATTAAGAAGGGATGATATATAAAAAAAATAAAATTAAATGGTGAAAGAGGAATATATTGGGAGGAGAAAGGGAGAAATGAAATGTAGCAAATTATCACTCATAAAAGAGTTAAGAAAAACCTTTTCCAATGGAGGAGAAAAGGGAGGAGGTGAGAGGGGAAAAGTGAAGCTTACTCTCTTCATATATGACTTAAGGAGGGAATAACATGCTCTCTAAATTTGGTATGAAAATCTCTCTTATACCACAGGAAAGTAGGGAAGAAGAGGACAAATGGAGTAAGGGGGATGATAGAAGGGAGGGCAAATGGGAGGAGGGAGCAACCACAAATAAACACTTTTGGGAAGGGACAAGCTCAGATGAGAGAATAGAATAAAGGGGGAACAGGATAAGATGGAGGGAAATATAGTTAGTCTTACGCAACATGACTATTATGGAAGTCTTTTTCAAAATGACACATATATAGCCTGAATTGAATTGCTTGCCTTCTCAGTGGGGATGGGTGGGGAGGGAAGAAGGGAGAGAAGTTGGAATTCAAAGTATTAGAAACAAATATTGAGAATTTTTAATTGCATATAACTGGGAAATAACAAATACAGGTAATGGGGTATAGAAATCTATCTTGCCCTACAAGAAAAGAGAGAAGATGGGGATAAGGGAAGGGTGGGGTGTGATAGAAAGGAGGGCACATTGAGGGAAGGGGTAATCCAAATGCAAGGTGTTATAGGGTGGGGGGAGGGGAGAGATGGGGAGAAAAATTGGAACTCAAAATTCTATGGAAATGAATGTTGTAATCTAAAAATAATTTAAAAAAAGAATTTGTACCATGTGTCCCTTTCCCTATGTACAGGGGGAAGGGGAGCTTACTGTTTACTGTAGGATCATCTATAGATTGGTCCCAATTCATGTGAGTTCAAACAATTCAAAAGTTAAGTTAGTGCAAATTATAAAATCACCTCAGTTTTCATTTAACTTGAGTTACTTGAGGGTTTTAAGAAGCTATCAGTTTGCACTTGTGTGAATGATTAGCTGCTGTCTACCACATTTCCAGCAGCTGTGGCTTGTTTTTATAAGAACCCTTAACAAAAGTGAACCAAAGGAAGAAGACTCCAGATGGAAACACTATCAACCCTCAAAAAGGAAAAGGCTTATTATTTATTATATGAGAAAAAAAAATGGGTGTAATTAAACAGCTTGAATGCAGTCATAATCCCTCTAAAATAGAACAAGACATCAGAATGCCTGAATCTCTAGTACAGAATATTATAAAATAGAAAGATGAAATAAAAGAAAAGGCAAAGTTGAATCAAGTTCTTGTGGTTTGCAAACACTTCAAGGAATACAAATGCCAAATGATAAAACAGAGAGTCTTTTAGTTACATGGATTGAAAATTGCAAGTAAAAACTCATTTTTCTTAGCAGGGCAGTGATTTGGATCAAAGTTTCAAATCTGTTTAAAGCAGACAAAGAAAATGGAAGTAAAAGGCGAAGGAAAGAAACATGTATTGCAAGCATTAGTTGGTTAATTTTTTTAAATTGAGTTCATTTGCATCATGTTAAAACTACCATGGAGTTGGCCAGTACAAGTTTTGGAGAAAATAACTGGTCAACATTACTTCACAAAATTTTCATGTGAATGAAACAGGCTTATTCTTGGAAAGGATACCTTTCATAACTTATATGTCTTGTTTTCTCTGGAACTTTTTTTACAATTCCAAATTCTTTCCCACCTACTGAGCAGGCAATAAATACAAAACCTATAACAAATATGGCATGCAAAATAAATTTCTGCATTAGCCCTGTTGGGAGGATGAGAAGAAAGAAAGACAAAAATTTCAATTTACACTGTGAGCCCATCAGTTCTTTTTCTAAAGGTAAATAGTACTTCTTATCATGAGTCCTTTGGAATTGTGGTGGATCATCGTGTTACTCAGAGTTGCTATGTCTGTCACAGTTACAATGTTGCTATTACTGTGTACACATTCTCCTGGTTCTGTTAATTTCGTTTTGCTTTAGTTCAGCCAGCTCTTCCCAGAACCACCATCTTCACCATTTCTTAGAGAACAATAGTGTTCCATCACATTCATATACCACAACTTGTTCAGCTGTTGCCGAATTGATGAGCATCCCCTCAGTTTCCAATTCTTTGCCACCACTAAAAAATCTGTTATAGTTTTGTACCTATGAGTCCTTTTTTCTCTTTGATCTCTCTGACAAACAGACCAAGAAGGTTTATTGCTTTGTCAAAGGGCATATACAGTTTAATTGTTTGGGGGCAGCACTCCAAATTTTTTGCCAGAACTACTAATCTAGTTCACAGTTCTAACAACAGCACGTTAGTGTATCTATTTTTCCATATCATCTCCAACAGTTGTCATTTTCTTTTTCTGTTATCTTAGCCAATCTTAGGGGTATGAGGTGGTACCTGAGAGTTGTTTGAATTTGTATTTTTCTAGTTTTGTGTGATTTAGATAAGTTTTTCATATGGCTATACATTGTTCTCTTTCCCTGAAAATTGTCTGTTCATATTCTTTGGCCATTTATCATTTGAATAATGACTCTTAATCTCATAAATTTGGTCCAATTCCTTATGTGTTTTAGAAGTGAGACTTTTATCAGAGAAACTTGCAAATTCCCCCCATTTCCTGCTTTTTTTTCTAATTTTAACTGCTTTGGTTTTGTTTGTACAAAAAGGTTAAATTTTATGTAATCAAAATTATCCATTTTCCCTCCTGTGAACCTCTCTATCTTTGGTATGGTGATGAGCTTTTCCCCATCTATAGATCTGACAGATAAATTTTTTCATGCTCCCCAAATTTGTTTATTATATAACCCTTTATATCTAAATCATGTACCCATTAAGAGTTTATCTTTGTATAGGATGTAAGATGTTAGTCTATGCCTACTTTCTGACAGACTTCTTTCTAGTTTTCCAAACAGTGTCAAATAGTGAGTTTTTGTCCCAATAGTTAAGCTCTTTGGGTATTATGCACACCCTCTCACTCACTCTCTCCCTTACTTTCTCTCTCTCATCTCTCTCCTATGGTATAAATACTATACTAAACACTATATAATTATATATAAAGAGATTTGACATATATAATTTCAAATAGTGCAAATTTCAAATAATGCTAATGGGATCCCTTATTCTTAATAATCAGGATCATAATAAGGAGAATCATAAAATATGAAGAGACTATTGAAAATGTTCACTTGAGAAGACTTGAAAAGATGTTTTCTGTCTGAAGACAAGATGCAGAGAAGAAAGATAAAGAGACCTTCTTTTCTGAGGAATCTGCTTTCAACTTTATCTTATGAAGAGGATTTAAAAGAAGACATTGGGGATACAACACAAAAGAAAGATATTTACTGCCCTTGGAGAACTTAGATTCTAATAGGAAGAGAATACATATATGGGAGCAGTGGCCAGGAAAGAGTATATTTGGTTTGGGAAGTCACAGGAATAGTGAGTGAAGCCATAGGGTAGTTGATTGAGACTCCGTTTCCAGAATTTAAGATGCTGAGAGACATTGAATGGAGTAATAACAGGCTTTCCAGCAAGAGGAGAACAGTTACTGATTTTTTTTTCAATTTGCATAGTATTTTTATTTATCCTGTTAAACATTTCCTTCATTGCATTTTTGTAAGTTATTTATTTATAGTTTTCATCATTCATTTCCACAAGATTTTGAGTTCCAAATTTTCTCCCCATCTCTCCCCTCCCGCCACCCCAAAACACCATGCATTCTGATTACCCTTTCCCACAATCTGGCCTCCCTTCTATCACACCCCTCCCTTCCCTTATCCCTGTCTTCTCTCTTTTCTTGTAAGGCAAGATAGATTTCTATACTCCATTACCTATATTTCTTATTTTCCAATTGCATGTAAAAACAATTCTCAATATTTGTTCCTAAAACTTTGAATTCCAACTTCTCTCCCTTCCTCCCTCTCCACCCATCCCCACTGTGAAGGCAAGCAATTCAATATAGGCTATACATGTGTAGTTATGCAAAAGACTTCCATAATAAACATGTTGTGAAAGACTAACTATATTTCCCTCCATCCTATCCTGTCCCCCATTTATTCTATTCTCTCTTTTATCCTTCTCCTTTCCCAAAAGTGTTTATTTCTAATTACTCCCTCTTCCCATTTGCCCTCCCTTCTATCATCTCCCCACACCCCACTTATCCCCTTCTCTCCTACTTTCCTGCAGTGTAAGATAGATTTTCATAACAAATTGAGTGTGCATGTTATTACTTCCTTAAGCCAAATGTGATGGGAGTAAGTTTCACTTTTTCCCTCTCACCTTCCCCCTTTTCCCCTTTATTGAAAAAGCATTTTCTTGCCTCTTTTATGAAAGACAATGTGCCCCATTCTATTTTTCCTTTCCTCCTCCCAATATATTCCTCTCTCATCCCTTAATTTTATTTTTTTAGATATCATCCCTTCCTATTCAACTCACCCTGTGACCTCTGTCTATATGCATATAATCCCTCCAACTACCCAAATACTGAGTAAAGTCTCAAGAGTTACAAATATTATCTTTCCACTTTGGAATGTAAACAGTTCAACTTTAGCAAGACCATTATGATTTCTCTTTCCTGCTTACCTTTTCATGCTTTTCTTGATTCTTGTGTTTGAAAGTCAAAGTTTCTATTCAGCTCTGGTCTTGTCATCAAGAATGATTGAAAGTCCTCTATGTCATTGAATGAATATTTCTCCCCTGAAGTATTATACTCAGTTTTGCTGGGTAGGTGATTCTTGGTTTTAATCCTAGTTCCTTTGACTTCTGAAATATCATATTCCAAGCCTTTTGATTCCTTAATGTAGAAGCTGCTAGATCTTGTGTTAACTTGATTATATTTCCACAATACTTGAATTGTTTCTTTCTGGCTGCTTACAATATTTTCTCCTTGAGCTGGGAACTCTGGAATCTGGCTACAATATTCCTAGGAGTTCTTCTTTCAGGAAGTGATGGGTGAATTCTTTCAATATTTATTTTACCCTCTGGTTCTGGAATATCAGGGCAGTTTTCCTTGTTAATTTCATGAAAAATGATGTCTAAGCTCTTTTTTTCATCATAGCTTTCAGATAGCCCTATAATTTTTAAATTGTCCCTACCAGATCTATTTTCCAGGTCAGTGGTTTTTCCATAAGATATTTCACATCATCTTCCATTTTTTCATTCTTTTGGTTTGGTTTTGTAATTTCTTGGTTTATCATAAAGTCATTAGCTTCCACCTGCTTCGTTCTAATTTTTAAAAAACTATTTTCTTCGGTGAGCTTTTGAACCTCCTTTTCCATTTGGCTAATTCTGCTTTTTAAAGCATTCTTCTGCTCATTGACTTTTGGGACTTCTTTTGCCATTTGGGTTAGTGTGTTTTTAAAGGTGTTATTCTTTTCAGCGTTTTTCTGGTTTTCCTTTTGAAAGTTGTTCACCCACTTTTCATGACTTTCTTACATCACTCTCATTTCTCTTCCCAATTTTTCCTCCACCTCTCTTACTTGATTTTCAAAATCTCTTTTGAGTTCTCCCATTGCCTGAGACCACTGCAAATTTATTTTGGAGGTTTTGGATGAAGAAGCCTTGACTCTGATGTCTTCCTCTAATGATTTGCTTTGCTCTTCCTCATCTGAAAGGATGGAGCAAAATATCTGTTCACCAAGAAAGTAAACATCTATAGTCTTTTCCCCCCCTTTTTGGGGCATTTTTCCAGCCATTTACTTGAATTTGAGTCCTTTGTCAAGTGGAGAGTATACTTTAGCGACCTTGTAAGTTCTCAGTTCCTCCAAGGTGGCACAATCAAAGGAGAGAAGTTTACTCTTCTCCTGCCCTTCACTCTTGGAGCAACCACAAGCTTTTCTACACAGGATCTATGAGTAAGTTTCCTTCCCCACAGTCACAACCAGCTTCAGCATGCCAGTGGTCCTCCTTACCCCAGAGTCACTATTCAGGACTGAGATTCTGATCAGCTGCTTGATTCCCCCAGAGTCTGTAGGCTGAGGGCTCCAGATGCTGCAGCCACCTGGTGCCAGGGATAGGGCAAGACCTTGCTCCCTTCTCATTTAGGTAAAAGAGCTTTCTCACTGACCTTTGAAGCTCTCTCTGGAGTTTGTGGGTTGAGGAATATGGGAACAATAGCTGCTACCTGGGATTCTGCACCCTGAAGTCTGCTCTCCAGTCCTGTCTCTGAAGTGCTGTGGCCTCAGCTGATCTGTACTGTGCTCTGAGCACAGTGCAAGAGACCTTTCCTGTCAATGTTCAAGGCTGCCTTGGGCTGGAAATCTCTTTCACTCTGTTATTTTGTGGCTTCCACTGCTCTAGAATTTGTTTAGAGTCATTTTTACAGGTATTTTATGGGCTTTGGGGGGAGAGCTACAGCAGGTCCATCCTTCTATTCCACCATCTTGGCTGCACCACCCCTTCATTTGCAGTTACTGATATTTTAAGCATTTCAAGTGATTTTCACAGTAACATTGGCTATAGTCAAAATAATGTAAATAGTCATGTTTGTTATTACTTTTTTCCATTAATAAATTATATATTTAGTAATTTTAGCATTTAAGTAAGAATATTTAGTAATAGGAAGCATACCAGTGGCAGCTCAGGAGCTATATTAACCACCCACAAGATTATTTCTAAAACCCTAATAGTAGTACTCAGCATTCTAGAAACACAATTTCCTAGCATGGGTGCAAGTTGGAGGAATGGGCCCAGTGAGAGGAGAGGAAGGTGGTACACCTATTATGTTAGTAAAATAATTCCTAAGTAATCTATGTGCTCCTGCCAAGAACATAAAGAATGAATGAATGAATTTATCAAGCTTATATTATGCACCAGTGACCAAAGAAGAGTATTTTGATTTGGGAGGGAAGGCACAAGGATGGTGAGGGGGATGGGAGCACCGATGGCAAGAAGATAATATTGTTACGAGGCATATTGTGGGATGGCTAGATACAGTAGAGTATGTAACACACACACACGAGGACATTATAGGACCTGAGGGTAAGAGTTCTAGACATGAGAGTTAAGTTTCCCTGGAACATTAACCCAAACTGCACTTTTATACATTGTGATTTTTCCCATGTTCAAGGTTCCCATAAATGTAACCAGAAATCATCTTAAGACTAAGAATCATGGGGGAAATTATGCCAGTTTGGAATTCTCTCCAAGCCAGAAGTGCTTCAATGATACTGAATCAAATTGCTTTTTGGCACACTTGAGTGGAAAAATGCAGAGTACAATGTTAGTGTTGATATTTTTTACACAATTCCTATTGACCAAATGGTCAGAGGACATAAACAAAGACTTCTTTAAAGAATCTTTACACACTGTAAATAATCATATGGAAGATTGCTTCAAATCACTAATAAAAATAAAAGTGCAAATCAAAACAATTGTGAAGTTCTCCTTATACCCAAAAAGTTTGCTAAGATTAGAAAAGATGGAGCTAGTTCATGTTAGACAGACTGTAGGAAGACAAACACAGAGAGACTATTAGTGGAAGTGAAGTTTGGTCCAACCATTCTGGAAAACAATCAGTAATAGGAGAGGATGGGGAGAAAGAGAGAGACAGAGACAGAGGGACAGAGTCAGAGAAGAAGGAGAAGGAGGAGGAGGAGGAGGAGGAGAAGGAGAAGAAGAAGAAGAAGAAGAAGAAGAAGAAGAAGAAGAAGAAGAAGAAGAAGAAGAAGAAGGAGGAGGAGGAGGAGGAGGAGGAGGAGGAGGAAGAACAGGAGGAGGAGAAGGAGAAGAAGAAGAAGAAGGAGGAGGAGGAGGAGAAGAAGAAGAAGAAGAAGAAGGAGGAGGAGGAGGAGGAGGAGGAGGAGGAAGAGGAGGAGGAGGAGAAGGAGAAGAAGAAGAAGAAGAAGAAGAAGAAGAAGAAGAAGAAGAAGAAGAAGAAGGAGGAGGAGGAGGAGGAGGAGGAGAAAAGGAGGAGATGGAGAAGAAGAGGAGGAGAAGGAGGAGAAAGAGAGACAGAGAGACAGAGAGAGAGAGAGAGAAATGTTCTTACTATTGGACCTAAAGATCAATCCCATTGTTAGGTATGGGGTCAGACAGAGAGAAAAGTCCCAAATATACCCAAATATTCATAGCTGCGCTTTTGTGGTGACAAAGAACAGGAAACAATGCAGGTGCACATCATTTGTGGAATGGCCAAACAAAGAACTATACAGAAATGTGCCAAAAGAAAGGGTGAATATGAAGAAATGAAAGAAATGTAAGAAGACTTGCATGAACTGATGTAAAATTAAATCAGCAGTACCAGGAATACAATGCACACAATGAATGGTTGGTTGGTTGGCTATCCTCCTTCATTCTCAAAGTGGACCAAAAGAACATCACCAGGATAAAGTGGAGTTTCAGTGTGTCTGACTGTGGCTGATCAAACAAACCAATACAAGCTCGGAATGCTCTACCACAGTTTGGGAACAGATAATCCATGTGAATATTTGGAGTAGATACTCCAAATTTGTGCATCCGTTTACTTTGTGCTGTCTCAATTCTGCTTTGCTCGTAGAGCACAGCACCCTTTTTGATGTGGGCACGCCATGCTGAGTGGTCCTGTGCCAGCATTTCCCATGTTGCATAGTCAAATCCAAAGTTCTTGAGAGAGACCTTGAAAGTGTCCTTGTATCGCTTCCTCTGACCACCATGTGATCTCTTGCCCCATGAGAATTCTCCATAAAATGGTCTTTTCGGCAAGAGCATATTTTGCTTTCAAACAACATGGCCAGCTCTTTGGAGTTGCACTCTCTGAAGCATAGTTTGAATGCTTGGCAGTTCAGCTCAAGCAAGGACTTCAGTGTTTGGTACATTATTCTGCCAGGTGATCCTCAGAATCTTCTTAAGACTTCACATGGAAGCAATTCAGTTTCCTGGCATGGTGCTGGTAGACTGTCCATGTTTCACAGGCATATAGCAATGAGGTCAGCACAACAGCTCTGTAGATTTCAGTTTGGTAGTCAGTCTAATACCTCTTCTCTCCCAAACTTTTCTTTGGAGCCTCTCAAACACTGAGCTAGCTCTGGCAATGCGTGCATCAACCTCATTGTCAATGTGTACATCCCTGGAAAGCACACTACCAAGGAAAGTGAACTTATCCACAGTATTCAAAACTTCTCCATTTGTTGTAATCTCTGGCTACACATATGGATGGTGTGGTGGTAGCTGATGGAGCACCTGTGTTTTCTTGGTGTTAATTATTAGGCCAAAATTAGCACAGACAGCAGAGTATTGATCCATACATTGTTGCATCTCAGCTTTAGAGGCTGCATTGAGGGCACAACCATCTGCAAACAGAAAATCATGCACCAACACTCCTCCACTTTGGTCTTGACTTGTAGCTATTTCAAATTGAAGAACTTACTATCAGTACAGTAGTTAACCTTGATGCCTTATTCATCCTCATTGAAAGCATTTGACAAGAGGGCTGAAAACATCATGCTAAAAAGCGTGGGAGCAAGCACACAGCCCTGTTTCCCTCCATTGGTGACTGGGAAGGCACGAGAGCATTGTCCACTATCCAGAATCCAGGCAAACATGCTATCATGAAGTTGATGTACAATACTGATAAACTTCTCTGGGTAACCAAATTTTGACATAATTTTCCATTAGCCCTCATGACTAACAGTGTCAAAGGCCTTGCTCAGATCTACAGACATTGTGTACAGACCTCTGTTCTGTTCCTGGCATTTCTCCTGGAATTGTCGGGCAGCAAACACCATATTGACTGTTCCTTGGTCCTTTCTGAAGCCACACTGGCTCTCAGGTATATTCCCATCTTCCAGGTGAAGGATCAGCCTATTAAGGAGGGCTCTAACAAGAGCACAGTTGAACACTGTATCATTGCAATGTCTAATCTTGGCTCCAGGGAAGAATTTGTGGACAGTTTTCGTAGGAGGATAGACATATTTGGAAATAAATATGATTTTAAAGCATGAGGGAATCAGTTAAAATTTTATTTTTAAAAAAGCAGGGGGAAAGGAGGACCATGTGAGATATGGCCAATCCTTTAGCCAGTCAGTACCTAACTTCCTAATTCCATCAACAGTGACAAACTGTGTGACTCTAAGTCACTTAGACTCTTTGTGCCTCAATTTCTTCATCTGTAAACAAGGAAAAATGGACTTCAGATGTTGCACTTTTAAGCCACAATGTAATATGGATTATTTTGTTATCAAATTATTACTTATTATGTGATACCATAGCCATGCTAAAAGGTTACCAGACTAAGTGTTCATCACAATATTTGCAATCCACAGGTAGTGACAGAAAAATTGGAAAATGTGTAAGAGAATATCTCATCACAACAGAATTTTCTGACAAAAATAAAAAATGAAAATGATACAATCCAAGTAAGTTTTCCCAAGGGTTCACTCATTAGTCATTAATTGGGTGAATTAAATTATGGTTGAGTACAGTAGCTGAAGAAATGAATCCAGAGAAAATAAACTTATTCAAAAAATTAAAATCATTTGCTCATGGAGCGAGCTTAGAAATTGGCAGTGCCTTTGTGTGTGAAGAAATATTTTCAAAGTTGCAATATGTGACATCTCATAACTGATTGAGATTAACGGATGAACATTTGCAATCAGTTTTGATGATAGAAATTCCACACTAACTTGGAATCCCAATTTTAAAAAAATGTCCTAACTAGTAAAGAATTCCATTCTTCTCATTACCTAATTACTCCCTCAAAAATATGTGCAGTTATTATTATTGTATTTTGAATTTCATTAATAACAAGTTTGTTTTCTTTCTTGTTACATAAATACCTACTTACTATCCTTGACTATGTTTCTTGACTGACAAAGCCTAAAATATTTACTCTCTGGCCCTTTACAGAAAAAGATTGCAGAGCTCTGGACCTAGACCATCTCTAACGTCCCTTCTGACTCTAACATTTGCAAGGCCCTTAACTAAGCCTTGAGTGGCAGCTTGGAGCCCCGTCTCCTGGTCCCCCTCTAATTTGGGGCATCTAGGAGCTTGCTCCTCTGTGTCCAAAGCAGAATGAGCCAAAGTCAGTCACAAGTGGCTCCTCCCCAAGGTCCTGCCTTTGGATGGAGAATCCCTCTCCCCCACGTGCACTTCCTCTTTGTTGGCTAATGGCCAATGGTTGGTCCTTTCAGTTGGTGAAGCCTAGTTGTGGTTAACTGTGGCCAGTAGCCTATACCCTTCCCCCACTTCTAGCCCTTCTAGCTCATTAGGAAGCCCAGAATCTTTCTTGTTGAAGGAATCTGATGGAGCTGGATTCTGTGACAGTTTCTCAGTTTGATGAGAAGCATAATTTGAAAGTAGCCAATACTGAGAGACACTCAGCAGTTCTGGTGAATTCTGGAAGCAGTTGACCGCAAGCCCCTTGACTTCCTGCTGACCAGGTAGTAGCTCATGTCCTGTCTCCAGCACCTGTCTGTTGGGACCAATGTCCCCACTAGTATTTTCACCTAACATGGGTATTTATTAATTTCTAAATGAATGAATGAATGGTGTCCATGGGAAGAGGAAGCTGGTTGAGTTCTCACAATAGGATAGGCTCTATGTAAGCCAAGTCAGAGGTCAAAGAAACCACATATATGGTGAAATCCTCTAAAGGGGGAGAGAGGAGATTGCTCCTGGAGCCTGCAGGTATAAACTTAGTGGCTTCCCTTGAACCAGCTCATACAGGCTCTTTGGGAAAGTATTTGTGTATCCCTAGTGCCTGGCACAGCACCTGGCAAAGAGGAATTAATCAATACTCTTCGGGTAATTGATTCCTTCTCAGAAATAATCTTTTATAATTTTTTGTTATATACTTTTATATAAACTTGTTTGTTGTATAAGTTTTTTGTATCACTTTCATTTTCAAATCAGTCCTTCCTCCCTCTCCTAGCCATCCTTATTTAAAAAGAAAAGAAAAACTGAAAACAAAACAAAAACCCCTCAATTTAACAAAATGATCAGACATATCTACGATCCAAAGGGCCTTCCTTAGAGTATGCCGTATTCCACACCCATAGTCACCTACCTTGAGTCATTTTCTGTCGCTAATGAAAGAAAAAACCTCTTTGCTTTTTTCCTGGAATAACAACTGCAGTGAGGAGAGCCTGCATTAAGGGGACCTGTGTTCTAGACCCAGTTGTGACAATTATATGCTGTCTAACCCTAGAGGTAAATCACTCACCTCTGGAGCTTACTTCCCTTACTAAAATGATATCCTTTGTCTGATCCTACCCTCACAGGTTTGTGATCAAAGTGGAGTCAAAGGGCCTGGGATCCAGCCCTGGCTCTATCACATACTGGGTAACCCAGTAAGGTAGCTAGTAGAAGCATCATTAATCCCATTTTATAGACCAGAATCAGAGGTGTAGAGGCTTGTAGTGTGATCAAACTAGTAGACTCTATGCTGGAAGATGAGTCCTTATTCTGCCATGGGATGTGGGAGAACAAAAGGACATATGAGTTCATTGACTTGGGAAACGCCCTCCGCTGATGAAGGTTGTCTGCAGCTTACAGCTTTAGAGAGTTGCTTGGGTCTTGACCAGGGTCACATAGCCAGGATGGGTCAGGACTAGAACCCAGGTCTTCTTGGTGTCACGGCTGATTCTCTCTCCACTCTATCAAGCTACTCATTGTATGTGAGGAGCTGGTTGTTTGGGAAGTGGGAGGGGGGTGGTAAAAGAACTTTAGTGGTCCAAAGAGCTAACCAAATCTATCCATGGTGTCCATCCCTCCAACCGACTTTGACCTGACCTACAGAATGTCAGAGTTAGAAGGGACCTCAGAGATCAACTAGCCCAGACCCTCTCAATTTACAGGTGAGTAAACCAAGGCCCAGAGGGGTGAAGCAACCTTGCCCAGACGTGTTTGACAGTGGTGCCCATCCTCCAAGTCCTCCACCTCTGCCTGGGATTGCCCATGGAGACCAATTTAGAAGAGGACTCCAGAACAAAGGAATTCGACGGGGTCATTTTTGGGGCCTCTGATCAGCTACCTTCCCAGGATGAGGACAGTAGTACAGAGGTCACGTATACATACATTCTCCAGGCAGCAGGGGAGTTTGGGCGCTTTCAGCGGATTCTGGTGGCCCTCACTTTTATCCCCAACATCCTCTCTGCTTTTTTTATGCTTGGTAGAACACTCATGTTTAAGATGCAGCCTCATCACTGCAACACAGATTGGCTTTTGGCCATCCAACCCAATCTGACCATATTTCAGCTCTTCAACTTGACCCTGCCCAAGAAGGAGGATGGGTCCTTCGAGGAATGCCGGATGTACTCACCTGTCCAGTGGGACTTTGACTCCATTGTCAAGTATGGCCTGAACAACACCCAGGATTGCCAAAATGGCTGGCTCTACCTCTCACATGAGTGGTCCCTGATCACCGAGGTTTGCTGTCTCCCCATTTCCATGTAGCCTACCCCACACCCACGGAAAATCTCGAGGCCAGCCTCAGAAAGGCTCTAGTCCACCCAAGTCCCTCATTTAAAAAGGAGCAGACTCAAGTTTGCCCAGGGGGTAAATGGATGAGCTGGGATTTGAACTTGGGGTTCTTGCCCTTCCATGAAGCCCAAAACAATGCCTTGGGGAGTGGTTGGCCAGGTGGGCAGCAAGGAGAGTGCTACCCCTGGTTGAGGGATCCCACGCCAGGCTCTAGGTGTGGTGATCTCCACAAATCCAGTCAGGCAGGTTCCCAAAGTCAAGCCCCTGGGAGTCCTGTTTAGGACCAAAGGGTCAGAGATTTAGAGCTTGGGAGGGACTTCAAAGGACAGAGAGTCCAACCCTTTCATTTTACAGAGATGGAAACTGAGGCCCAGAGAAGTTAAATGACTTGTCCAACAAAGTCATGCAGATAGTAATGACAGAACCAGGCTTTGAATCCAAGTCTTGTGCCAGTTAGTGCACCTTCCATCTCACATACACAAGTCAGAGTAAAGCCCCTTCTGTTCCTAGCTGCCTGAACAGCAGAAAAAGGTATGAAAAAACCCACCTCCAAATGTTTTCTCATCCCTTCCAGTTTGACCTGGTCTGTAACAAATCCTCTGAACCCTTAAGAGCATACTGTATTTTGGTGGCTGGCCTTTTTTGTGGATCCTTGCTTGTCGGGACCTTGTGTGACAGGTAAGCCAGGTGGGCTATGATAGCACCTTGGGGCTGGTCTGAAAGGGTTCAAAGGTAACCCTCGCTCTTGGTCCTCACAAGGGCTTCATTCCTGCCCCCTCAGGGTAGCATCCAATTGGTAGAAAAGGGGCTACCGGGAAACTTCCTGACAATCCTGTGGTTCAGTGAAAAGACCTCTGACCAATCCCTAGAAACCTACAGATAGTGCCTGGATCCCTGGGATTCTTTTCCAAACCTGGGCTTCTGAGGGAGGTTCTTAGAGAGATGGAATGAGCTACAGATAGACTCACCTAGGTGTGCTGGGTCAGAGGATTCCCTCCTAGCCTTGGCAAATGCTCTGATGGAGGGAAGTAGAATGTAGGCTTCTCAGAGCCATAACTAGTCATTTGGGAACCCAGGGACAAAAACGGGAAGATTAATTTGGCTGTGACAATTGGTAAAGGGTGGAGAGTACCCTGGGCCTTGACAAGATTTCTAGGACTTCTGGATACTGAGGGGAGGGAGGCAGCCTCAAGGAAGAAGCATATCCTAGGTTGAGGCTATTGACTTCAAAATTCCACACCTTGAAGCAAAGCCTCGGTGGTCTCACCCTGGTTACACTCAGGGGTTCCCTTACTTCACCCCCACCCACCCCAATCCCTCCCTCCACCCTCAGTTAATTGCAATGGATTGGGGACGAGAGTGCCTGGCATATAGATGTGTAATTAATATTTGTTGACTGACTGTCGGCCATGTGGTCTCAGAGTTGGCCACCTCTTTTCCTAAAGCCTGCCTTCCTCTCTGGGAGATCATATTAGCTCCCTACAATGACAAGAGGCAGTCTTTGTAATTCAATTATAATTCAGTTCAACTCAGTAAACATTTATTAAGCTCCTACTATGTACCAGGAACTGTGCTAAGGACTGGAGCTACAAAAAGAGGCAAGAGACAGTCCCTGTCCCCAAGAAGCTTTCAGCCTAGCGATATAAATTGACATGCACACAAATATATACAATGTGAACTATATACAAGAAAAATGGGAAATGATTAACTGAGGGAATGTACTAGCATTAAGAAGGAAATGGGAAAGGTTCCTATAGAGGGGATTTTAGTTAGGACTTAAAGGAAGCTAGGGAGGTCAGTTGTCAGAATGAAGAAAGGAGAATGTCCCATGGCATGGAGGCAGGCAGAAAAAATGCCCGGAATTCAAATTTTGTCAGGGAGGGCATAAAGGTCATAAAATCACAGATTTAGAGCTAGCAGGGAACTCCAGAGTCATCTAGTTTGACTCTTGCATTTTACAGAGGAGTAAACTGGGGTTCAGAGAATTTAAGTGAGTCACATAGTATCATAGGATTTCAAACCAATTCTGCCACTAAGTCCACTACCATGTCCCACACCCTGGGGGATGCTGATTGCCAGTTGACCCCACGGTACTGAATTCTTTGGCCCTAAAAATTCCTTAAGACCACCTATCAAGCTGTAGGATGGGTGCGCAATATTCCAATGGGTCTGAGATCTCATCAATATGAATGTTCCCCCCAGGGATGCAGACCACAAACCTACCTGCCCATCCTGTGTGACTCTAGCACATGTCTTTGCAAAAGTCTGCCCCAGAGGGACCAGTAATGGGGACCCTTCTCTGTCTTGACATCACGATGATAGCAGAGGAACATATGGTTTGTCCCTTGGTTCCTCCTGGCCTTTACACATGTGACTAGTCCAACTTCTTTCCCAATCATAACCTTTGGTGACACCTTTCATTCTTGATCTCCATCATACTTTCTTCTGTAATTTCTTTCAGCCTGTCCATGCCCACCATGTGTCCCTCCTAATGATACACATTTTCAGTCCTTTGCAGTCTAGAGTATTCCATGACTTGAAGTCATCCAGGGGCACCGAAAGAACAGTCATCTTAAAAAGATAGGCTTCAATTTCTGGTAGAAGTTTGGAGCCATTAAAAAAATTAAGCATTTCCCCAAAAGTAATCCAGCCCACTTTCCTCCTCCTATTCAGCTCTGGGTCCACTTTGTGGTCTGTTGGCAGTATCTATCCAAGATATCTGCATGTTAATGGACACTCTGCTGATGGGCAGTTAGGTGGCACAATGGATAGAGGGCCAAGCCTGGAGTCAAAAAGACCCATCACTCTGAGTTCAAATCTGACCCCAAATACTGGAGCTGCATGCCCCAGGGCAAGTCCCTTAACCCTGGTTGCCTCAGTTTAATCATCTGTAAAATGAGTTGGAGAAGAAAATGGCAAACGATTTTAGTATCTTTGCCAAGTATGGGTATCATGACCCAAATGGGGTCATGAAGAGTCAGACACGACTGAAAAACAAGCTCAGTGTTTTCCATCTAGCTTCAGGGCATCCACTGGGCCTTTCCTGTGTGAATGGTCAGCCCAAACTCTGATTACAGAGCTCTTCCAAAAGACTCTACCATATTGTAACTTGATGCTGTTAGCATATTGCCATCACAAGCAAGAGTATCTAGTATCCCATCTATAGGGAATCCCTTTTTAACTTGGACTCTGTCCTAGGTCTCCCCCACCCCAGTGGTGAAGATCTTTGTCAGGTACATGTCTCCCTATCTTAAACCTTTCTGGATATTCATAATCAAAAGCTTTTAGAACCAAGTTATCTCCGTTATATTTATGTCAAGAGAAAACTGTGTCCAGGAGGTGCTGGCTCAATCCCTTTACACTAAAGGGTTCCTCTTCTCTGGACCCACTCACATAGTCTATACTGGGTTCAATCCTAAGGAGCCTGGCCTCTAATGAAAGTGAGGTAAGGCTCCCTTTCCCTACATTCTTTGGCTCATTAAACTCCCCACTCTGGCACTCCAAGGACAAGTTATTGAAAACTTAGGTTGAGACTCATGTCTAGAGTCCCTCCAAAGGTGAGAAAGGAAAGTACTGAATGTACAGTATAAATCACACAAGGGCAGGTATTTACTTCCTACACACAAAAGAAATGCTAAGACAAGATACAAAAGATAGCCATTGACTATACAACTTAAAGCGGTGTTCAGTAGCTTAACTTACAAATCCTACCAATCTTTCTTGGCAGATTTATTATACTTATATCTCATCAGAAGATAAAGCAGGTCATGATCTTCCAGTGAAACAAGCCAGTCTTAGACCTACCTTCTTGGCTTTGCTATATACTACCTTTGTGAACTTGGCCCATTTATTTTTAACCTTTCTAGGTCTCTGTTTCCCTTCTTTAAAAGGAAAGAGGTAGAGTAGGTGACTTCTCAGGTCCCTTCCAACACTGTGTATAAGATCCTTTTATCTTCTGATATATTGTACAGTGGAATGTTTCTTGCAAAAGCTTGCCTTCTCCTTTCTAATATTCTTATCAAATGTGTATATGTGGGTCAGTAGCTACTGATCTTCTCTTGGATTCTTTTTTTTTGCATTTCAAAATAAAGTCTGAGACTTTTCTATATATTTCTATATATTTAGTATCTTCCCCCTCCATCAAATACTTTGAGGATTGGTCCCTCACTTCCACATCTGTGCATCCTCGGTCAAGTCTAATTACTTTTTCCATCTTTTTTTAGAGACATTCCCATTTCTTTTATGAGCACATGAAAAACTATAATTTGAAAGTCCAAGTGTAGTAGTGTCACTGTGCTTGATGGTGAAAAGAGTATTACAGATCCTTTCCATATTTTGTCCTCCTTCCAGTTTTATCCATAAATGCCTTAGGAATTATTTTGCTTAGTTAGGTGTTCAAACATTAAAAACAAATCATTGGTGTTGTTTTCATTACTTGAATTCACTTATTGGTTTGGAGTTTTATTAAACCCAATCTGTGAATCCCATAGAGCATTGTTTGCTGTGATATTGTGTAGTTATTGCTCATATTACATATATGTAATACAATTAGATTGATATTAGTATTGATGTTATCATATATGGTATAATCTCTAAAAAAAAAATGGGGGTAGTTTCCTGTGCTAATGATTCCAGTGCCTTTTTGGGGGGGGGGGCATGTAGCTGTTTCAGAACTTGTACAGGACTGATGGAAGACTAGGAAACCTCCTAAGACTCTTTCCTGACACTTTCCTGTAGAATCGGCCGCTACAAAAGCATTCTGCTCATGCTGATGTTCTACGCTGTGTTTGGGTTAGGTGCAGCCTTTGTGCCCACCTTCAGCATCTACCAGATGTTCCAGTTTGGCATTGGCATTGCCATCATGGGCTATACAATAAGCAGTATCTCTTTAGGTAAGATCCCCAAGTTGAGGCAGAGCTTCTCAAAGAGGAAAGAGTGGGATCCTTGGTCTCTTCCCCTTTCCACCTGGGAGAAACTAAGGAGTTCCATTGGGTAGGGGAGGCACATGGTTCTCAAGACTGGAGCCGTCAGCACCCCAGTTCCTCAATGGAGAGACAGCAAAGTATTCCCCATCTCACAAACAAACAAATATACCAAGCTGCTGCAGGGAGCAGCACATTCCTGGGTCTGTCCCTTCATATCCCTGATCTCTACCATCTCAGATATAGTATGGCACCTCCAGTTAGCCTTTCATCCTCCCCCTTAGCTTGGTGCTCCCAGAGACACCTTGGGATACTGGTTTTTATTTTTTTGTACTCATATATTTTGTAAGTCCAATAAATACCCAAAGAAACCTTCACAAAAGTCGCGATCACATGAAAAAGGGCATGAGAGTGAGTCAGACTGGTAATGCCCGTTGGTAGTTTATCAATTGTTAATAGAAAGGAAAGATTAGAAAGAATGTGAGTTTTAACTTAGATAATTCAGGACCAGCCTTGCACAGCATTTAAGGATTCAGAGTGGAAAGGGACCTTAGAGATCTCCTAGTTTAATTCCCTAATTTCATAGAATCTGAGACTCAAGGAAGTTAAGTGACTCGCACTGCTAGTTAGCAGCAGTGGTGCCCTTTGGAGCAGGTCAGGTCCCTCCAATTTCAAATTCAGTGTCTGAAACATGAAGCATCACAGGTAAGGGGGCCAGACTCGATGGCCTCTAAGGTCCTTTCCAGCCCTACATCTATGATCCTTTAGTTTCTAGAAATAGACCGAGGTCTTTGCAACTTCTGATCTTCAGTCCTGCCTGAGCTAACCTGTTCTGCTCTAAAAGCTGGCTTTTGCCTTGATGATAAGGGCCCCATTGGTCCCAGTTCTAGGGCAGTTTGCACTCAGTCAATCCCCTCGAAGGTACAGGAAGGGCAAAATGGACTGGGATGGAGGACTGATTGGGGATTCCTAGTTCCCATGGGATAAATGCTGCCTGGACCTGGATAGGGTGGGGATCTTGGAAGAATGCAACCCTAATCCCTCTGATCACCCTGAGCATAGACCGAACCACTAGGTTGTAAGTGCTGGTTATGGAACTGGTCCCATGTGGATTCTGATTTCCAAAGACCATTCCTGCAGGTTTGGGAAATCAGGGAGGTTGCAGATTGTGACATCTACCAGAACACAGTTTGAGGGAGACCAAAGCTGAGGAGGAAATGGCAGCCCCAGTGATGGTCTCCTCTGAACTCTTCTTCCAGTTATAGAATGGTTGGTCAGCTCTCGAAGAGTCCATGCCATTGTCCTGGCACAGTGCTTCTTGGTCCTGGGCCACTTGGTCAGTTCTGTTCTGACTTCCTCCATCCCTCACTGGAGACTGCTTCATCTGGTCGGAAGTATCCCTGTGATCTTCCTGGTGTCCTATATCTGGTGAGGGGCCCCAGGGTTGCAGAGGGAAGGAAGAACTGGTGGAAAGATCAGGTCAATGCTTGGGCAAGGTTTGAGTCCTTGGGTTCTTGCAGTGAGGAGTGAGGAAGGGGGAGACACCTACCCAAGATGATCAAGGGCTATACCACCTCTGAGATTCACAGAGGCTCAAAAAGGTAATCTGCCAAAGTGCTGTCATAAATAAGAAGGGTCTACCCAGACAACCTCTCCATTTGGCTCTCTAAGCATCCTTTTCCTCTTCTTACTCATCATCTTCTCCCTGTACACAGTGTCTCCCCAGGTCCCCCCAAACCCAGAATCTCAGAGAGGAAGACAGGTCCAAGTATTCAATCAGGCCCCTGCCTGCCTTCACCTAGGACCCATGTCCATGGACCAGGATGTTCTATGGCTGGCCTAGCAACCTTTCTAGGCCTTGTCTAGGATCATGGAGCTAGAGCTAGAAAGGACATTGAAGGCCATTTCATCTAATCTCATTTGACAGATAAACTGTTTTAGAAGGGCTAAATAACTTTCCCAAGTTAATATAGTCAGTAAAAGACAAAGGTGGGATTCGAACCCAGGCCCTCTAACCCCAGAGACAGCCCCTTTCTCTACTGTTTTTTTGACACTCTCTCCCTTCCCCTCCCCCCTGAATCTATACTTTTACTATATTTGTATCATAGATAACTTAGACTAGCCTGGGAAACTATTCCAAACTAGACTTGGGACTTGGGGCTCAGGACCTCCAGAGCCCTGAGCAAGTGTCCTTGTTGGCATTAGCTTGACCTGACAATCTGTTCCCCTTCCCCCTGAGAGGATCCCCTCCCTGCATCACAGAGTGGTCCAGCAGCTTTTCACTGTCTCACCCCCACAAGGATGAAGGTGAGGGGGAACCAGCACCCACAGATAGCTGTCCTCAAAGGCATGGGAAGGTGGGGAAAAGACAGGAAGCAGGCCTAGTGGGGAGGAAGCCTTCCCTGACTTAACCCCTGTACACCCTCCACAGGCTCCTTCCTGAGTCCCCATTGTGGCTGATGATGAAAGGAAAAGTGGAAAAGGCCAAGTTTGTCCTGTGCAGGGCAGCCTCTATCAATAAGAGAATCATCCCCCCTGAGCTCCTCCAGAAGGTAAGTTGTCTCTCAAGTCTGAACCTCCTCCCATTCAACTTCCTGCTTCCACTCCTATTCAAGGAGCGCATGCCTCTGATCATCCTGGAATGTACCACATGGGGTTTCTGTACCCCCCAGGTTGGTTCCTGAGGTAGGGAGACCAGAGAGAACCCTGAGGAAGGAGATGAGACAGATTCCACACCTAGAGGTGGGATGAGTGTGGAAGAGAATGAAACTTTAGCTTTCTTGAATCACCCTATTTAGCTCTGGCCCTGGTAGCGAGTAACTGACCCTGGCCATTGCCAGGGCTTATGTTGTTCTGAACTTTCCATCCACCAGCCAGCAGAAAATGAATGAGTAGCTGCTAGAAACAAAACATCTTTGGCATTTGGCCCTGGAGATAAAGAGGAATAAGACACAGGCCCCTGCATTCAAGGCAGATTGGGTTTCCTGACAAATGATAGGACAAACCAGAAACAACAAGCGCAAAACCCTGGGGAAGGACCAGTCCTTTGTGCTGTCTAAAATGAAGCCTCAGACACGGGGCTCCATAGCGGACAGACAGGAAGTGAGAATGAAAACAAAGGGGTGGGGGACTCTTGTCTCCATCACTTGAATTTTGTTCTAATTCATTTTCATTTTAAACCAGAGGGAAGCCTGGGAATTTCTAACTCTAAGTCAGATAACTGTCTGGAACTCCCTTCGTAATGTATTTCCATCAGCAGTAAATTCAACTGCATCACTACATCTTTTTGTTTAGTAGACTGTAATTTCCATGGTATGCCAGTGAAGATCAGTCTCTTCTGTAACATATGGTCTTGTAAGCTGTTCTATGCACTAACTGGTTAAGAGACTTTCTAAGAGTCAGATAGCTAGTATGTGTCAGAGGCAGAAGACTTGAACCCAATCCTTACTCCACAGCTGCTTTTTGAACTGTAACCTAATTAGAGGAAAACCTCACTGTTTCTCTATAAAACAAAAAAGATCTATAGTCCCTATTGGTCACTTAATATTTGATCACATGCAAGTCTCTGACCTATAAAATGAAGCTAATAATATTGGCACTATCTGGCCCACTAAGTGGTACTGAGAAAAATGCCTTGCCAACCATAGAACACCATTTGCTATGGTGACCAGGGGCTCAATCATCAAGTGGCGTCTGAGCTGTGATTGGGTAGGGGCAGGCTTCTCGTGAAACATCTCTCTCTCTCCTCTTCCTGGTAAAGAGGCACAGGCCTCAGGCTTCCGGATAAGACATGCATAGCCAGCACTGGGTTTTTTGTTTGCCTCTCTAAGTATACATTACGGACTTATACAATCATTGGTTTTGAGATGGCAGGAAACTTTACAGAGTATACAGTACAGGCTTTTCCCTTTAGGGAGTCGTAAGAAGAGTTGTCATTTATATATGGTTTGATACAACACTGGGTGATTTGGGGCTACATCTCAGAAGAGAGATTCACCAAGTAAGAGAGGGAATATGGACTGAAAGGAGAAAAGGGACCAGGCTAGAGCCTTGGATGATGCCCACAGTCATTGGACAGAGCATGGATGAAGGCCCATCAAAGGAGACTGAGAAGGAATAGGCAGACAGATAGAAGAGGAATACTACAAAAACTGAGAGAAGGCTCATCAACACTGTCAAAGGTTGCAGAGAGGTCACGGAGAAGGAGGATTGGGAACAAGTCATTAGATTTCACAATTAAGAGATCATTAGCAATTTTGGAGACAGAAGTCTTGGTTGAATGAGGTTGGAAGCCAGACTGCACAGAGTTTAGAGGAGAGTAAATGAACTGATGGATGGATAGATGGATAAATGGACAGACAGAAGGATGGATGAATGGGTAGAGAGATGGATGGACAGAAATATGGTTGAATGGATGGATGGACAGACAGTCAGATGGATGGATTATTTCACAGTGCCTGGACATTAGTAGACACTTGATAAATAGTCATCAAGGACTTGGTGAATGAGGATGCCTACTGGCAGAGGAAAGTTGGGAAGAGAGGAAAGGCACAGAAAGGCAAGTCAGGATGTTTAATGCCTTGCACGTCTGTACTTCTTCCAGTTGACCAATGAGAAGATCCACCAGGGAACACTCATGGACATCCTGAAAAGTCCTAAGCTAAGGAGGGGAACTCTGATCCTGAGCTATGTGTGGTATGTTTTTGCTGCTTTTAAAATAAATTACTCCCTTGACTCAGGAAGATTTCCAGGGGAAGGAATCAATCCTTTCCTGTCATTCTTTGGGTAGAAGGGAGAAAAGGAGAGAACTCTGGGCATCCTAGAGAGATGTTAAGAAAATAGGCTGGGAAGTTTGGGGAAATAAGAATTGGGAATTGGGGAGGAGGAAAGAGGAGGAAAGAAAAGGAGGGTGGAGAAAATGGGAGGAAAGGCAGGAAGAGGAGATGGAGGAGGAGGCACAGGAGAGAAAGGAGCAAGAGGGAGGGATGAGGAAAAACAGGAGAAGAAGGAAAAGTATGCAAGACGAGAAAGGAAGAAATGAGGTTGGGATAAAAAGGGAGGAGAGGAAAAGCAAGAAAGGAGAGAGAAGGAGGCCTCTCTAGACTCACACACCAGTGTGCCAGGATCCTTTAAAGAAGTCACTTGCATTCCCTGTGGTGAGTGAGGCCCTTCCATGCTCTGCCAAGGCTTCCGGCCTGTACTCTGGGCCCCAGCAACCTCTCAAGCATCAGAGAGATCTCTTGACTTTGGGCCCAGGGCTTCCTCTTTGGCCATTTCTCAGTCTGGCCAGAATCCTGACCCCTATCTCACCCCCAACTTCCTTGATTCCTAAGTGAGCTTCTTGACCCCTGGAGTTTATGAATAGCTGCCCTTAACCCCAGCAGAATACCTGAAATAGTAGGAAGAACACTAGATTTGAAGTCAAGGGATCTGAGTTCAAATCCTGACTCCAATGCTCTTGGGCAAGTATTTTACTGTGCTGCACCAGCACGAATATAAGATCTGGAAGCAAAGAGCCTGGGTTCAAATCATCCTCCTTCACATCTCTTGGTCTCAGTTTCTCATTGTAAAATGGGGACCATTGGATCAAGTAGCCTCTGAGATTCATTATGGTTATGAGTTTAGGAAACTAGGCGTCCCCCTTTCTTCTGCCTCTTCCCTGGAAGATGATGCCTCAACTCGGCAGCCATTCCCTAGGCAACCTAGATCTAGGATAGTTATTTAAAAGGAAAAAGAGAATACCAATTCAGAAACAATACAGCTAGGTAAGGTAGGAGAGCAGATCTCAGGTCCTCTCCAGTTCAGGCAAGGCAGTCCTCAACTCTCTCTGCAATTCTATTTTCCCTCTACCCCCTTGGTCCAGTCCACTAGTCAATCATACTTCTTAAGGGCCACTCACAATTTTCTGGGCCTCCCTGGCCACTCTCCCATTTAGCAAAATGCTAAAGTTGGAAGGGACCTTAAAGATTATCTGGCTATTGCTTCCTACCTATATGACCTTGGATAAGTCACTGGAATCTCTAGATTTCATCTGTCAAATGAGAGGGTTGATCTAAGTAATCTCTCGAATTCTTTCCAGGACTATGGTCTCATTGCCCTCTACATTTTACAAGTAAGGAAGCTAAGGCCCAGAGGGAGAGTCTTTAGAGGTCATTTGGTCCAATTCCCTCATTTTTTTAAAGGAAGAAAGTTAAACCCAGAGAAATTCAGTGAGTTGCCCAAGGTCACACAGATTGTATAATCAAGATTTACACCCCGGACCCCTGACTCCTCAGTTGACACTCTTGCCAGCCCAACCCAGGGAAATGACTCACACAAGAGCATCAAAGTTGTAGAGCCCTGGGCTTTGGACTTCTAGGCCAGCAGCCTTCCTACTCAATCCCAGTCTGGCCCTTTGTCTTAAATTCCTTTGCTGGGGCCTTGTGGTTCAAAGGGCAGGGCCAGACACCCCATCCAAAGAGTGTCCAATCCTCCAAAGCAGGAAGAAGTCTTGGGGATCTAATTGCTAACTTGCCAAGAAACTCCCCTCCCCAACACCAGGAAAAGCAATAGAGGATCCCAGAGGCTATCAATTACAACTCCCCCATTTTACAGATGAGGAAACTGAGGCCCAGAGAGAGGGAGAAACCTGAGCAATACCACATTCTAGAGTCACTCGGACATATGAGTGAGAGACTGCAGTTGAACCAGGCCTTCTTAACTCCAAAAAAATGACCTTTAGTCTACAATACCCCATTTTTCTATTAACGAAACAAATCAGTGCTAATGTAGTTTTCTCATTATCTCAAATTCTACAAGAATCTTCATCTCCTAGGATCATCCATTTACAGCTGGAAATCTTAGAGGCCAATGAGTCCAATCCTCTCATTTTCTAGAAGGGGAGAATGACTTCCCCAACATCAAAGATAGCAAGCGGCAGGGGTAGAATTCGAACTCAGGTCCTCTGCTGCCTTTCTAGGAGAGAAGGGATGCTCTGGTATGGGCTCTGGCCGGGGATCTTCCTCTGAGTCCATGCTCCTCTGGATTCTAGGCTATGCATCGGTTTGGGCTATGTGGGGCTGAGCTTTCAATTGCACAAACTTCCGATAAATATTAATGGATCCCACCTGGCATTCAGACTAGTGGAGGTGCCCGCCCGTCTGTGCTCCATCATCAGCATAGAGAAGCTGGGGAGGAGAAGGAGCCAAGTCTTAGCTCTTCTGCTGGGGGGCCTCACATGTTTGTACGGTGCTTTCATCCCTGAAGGTACAACTTTCATTCTTCCACAACCACCCTCCTGCCTGAGCCCCCCTAGCCCCACTCACTCTCCTGACAGATCAGTCATGGGGGGGACCCCAACATGCCCCTTGATCCCCCACCCTGCTCCCCTGACATGGCTGGTGAGATCATAAAGCTGGGTAATGATTTGCTTCCCATCTAGATTCCTTCTGCCCTCTCTAGATTCCTTGCCTACATTTTCTCTCTTCTCACTATCTTCTAACCACACCCCCCCACCTGATTTCTGATGTCATTATTCACCCGAAGGTGGTCTCCCTCATGTTAGCCAGGTCTGGAATGCCCTCCCTCCTCCCTTCTTCCTTCCTGACTTTTCCTGGTTTCTTTCAAGTCTGAACTAAAATCCCAGCTTCTACCAAAAGTCAGTCCTGATCCCTGCTTAATACCCATGCCTTCAATCTGAGATTCCCTCTACTATATCCTTTCGATATCTTGGCTTGTCCATAGTGGTTTCTGTGTCTCTGCCATCGGAACATACGATGCCTGAGGGCAGGCATATCCCCAGGGCTAACTAAGCAAGGGCAGTGCTGCAGGGTACCTAACTGTTGTATTAATCCTTCGTTGCCAAAGGTACCCTAAGAGGTGTTTGATAAACGCCTGTTGATTTGTTAACTTGCTAACAATCTCTGAAAAGGCAGATTGACTGGACTGTTCTCGGTCCTCAGCCCGATGAACCTCTGCTGTCTTTGCCTCAGTCAGCCCTGCTCTCCTCCTGAATAACGTCTCCCCTCTGGATTTTCATGACTGCTTTGAGTTTTCTTATTTCGCTGTCTGACTCCTCAGTTTCCTTTGCTGGATGCCAGGTGCAAAATTTTAAAAGATAAATACTGGTTGTTTTTATCATCTATACCTCATTCTATCTCTCTCTAGGAATAACAAGTGATTCTCTCTAGAATGAACATTAAATTCCCAATTTTTCACGATCCTATTCTCTCTTAAAGACACAGTAACCATATAGTCTTTGTGAGAGAGGTTGTTAAAACTGTGTGTATACATACATACATATATATATGTATATATATATAAACTGTGTGTATACATACATACATATATATGTATATATATAAACTGTGTGTATGCATACATACATATATATGTATATATATATAAACTGTGTGTATGCATACATACATATATATGTATATATATAAACTGTGTGTATACATACATACATACATATATATGTGTATATATATATATAAACTGTGTGTATGCATACATACATATATATGTATATATATATAAACTGTGTATATGCATATATACATATATATGCATATATATATAAACTGTGTGTATGTATACATACATATATATATGTATATATATATATATAAACTGTGTGTATGCATACATACATATATATGTATATATATATAAACTGTGTGTATACATACATACATATATATGTATATATATATAAACTGTGTGTATGCATACATACATATATATGTATATATATATAAACTGTGTGTATACATACATACATATATATGTATATATATATATAAACTGTGTGTATGCATACATACATATATAGATGTATATATATATAAACTGTGTGTATGCATACATACATATATATGTATATATATATAAACTGTGTGTATACATACATACATATATATGTATATATATATAAACTGTGTGTATGCATGCATACATATATATGTATATATATATATAAACTGTGTGTATACATACATACATATATATGTATATATATATAAACTGTGTGTATGCATACATACATCTATATGTGTATATATATATATAAACCGTGTGTATACATACATACATATATATGTATATATATATAAACCGTGTGTATACATACATACATATATATGTATATATATATATATAAACTGTGTGTATGCATACATACATATATAGATGTATATATATATAAACTGTGTGTATGCATACATACATATATATGTATATATATAAACTGTGTGTATACATACATACATATATGTATATATATAAACTGTGTGTATGCATGCATACATATATATGTATATATATATATAAACTGTGTGTATACATACATACATATATGTATATATATATAAACTGTGTGTATGCATACATACATATATAGATGTATATATATATAAACTGTGTGTATGCATACATACATATATATGTATATATATATGTAAACTGTGTGTATGCATGCATACATATATATGTATATATATATAAACTGTGTGTATACATACATACATATATATGTATATATATATAAACTGTGTGTATGCATACATACATCTATATGTATATATATATGTAAACCGTGTGTATACATACATACATATATATGTATATATATATAAACTGTGTGTATGCATACATACATCTATATGTATATATATATATATAAACCGTGTGTATACATACATACATATATATGTATATATATATAAACTGTGTGTATGCATACATACATATATATGTATATATATATATATAAACTGTGTGTATACATACATATATATGTATATATATATAAACTGTGTGTATGCATACATACATCTATATGTATATATATATATATATAAACCGTGTGTATACATACATACATATATATATGTATATATATATATATAAACTGTGTGTATGCATACATACATATATATGTATATATATATATAAACTGTGTGTATACATACATACATATATATGTATATATATATAAACTGTGTGTATGCATGCATACATATATATGTATGTATATTTGTTATTGCTCAGTCATTTTCAGTCAGGTCCAACTTTTTGTGACACCATTTAGGGTTTTCTTGGCAAAGATATTAAATGAGTCATTTGCCATTTCCTTCTCCAGTTCATTTTACAGATGAGGAAACTGAGGCAAACATGTCAAGTGACTTGATCACACAACGATGAAGTATCTGAAGTCAAATTTGAACTCAGGTCTTCTGTTTATCTATAAAGCCTATAACAATAGTATATAAAATATTACATATTTATATAATAAATTGAAGTTTGCTATTTTATATACATATGTTACATGTAATAAAATACACAGCAAATAATAATTCACTAGGCAGCATTTATTACACTGAATTTTAAAGTCATAAAATGTTCTTTACATACATTGTCTCACTTGAACTGGAATTCACAGTACAAAACCAGGGAGGAGGTTTTTTTGTGGTTGTGGCTGCTTGGTGGCGCCGTAGTGCACAGAGTGCTGATCTTGGAATCCCGGGAAGACTCCTTTTCCTGAGTTCAAATCTGTCCTGGGACACTCGCTAGCTGTGTGACTTTGGGCAAGTCACTTAACCCTGTCTGCCTCCGTATTTTCTTGACAGAGGTACTTGAATGGTTAGTCATTTCCTTCTCCAGCTCCTTTTACAGAGACTGTCCCTTACCCGCAAAGTAAGAACCTATGTGCCACACTCAGCAACTCACCTGGGTGCTCGTGTTTACCTCCCTCCAGATATGGCCTCGGTCACCACAACGCTGGCCCTGATGGGTCAGATAGGACTGTCTGCAGCTTTCACCATATCCTGTATCATCTCGGCTGAGCTCTTTCCCACTGGCCTGAGGTATTGGAGGGGATGGTGGGCATGGAGTATACCTGAGTCTGACTCTCCTGACTTCACCCAAACACCCCATTCCAGGACCTCCTCCCACACTTTGGGTGGGATTTGGGCCCATTAACATCATGGGACTCCAGGTCCCCAGAATTTCCCTAACTCTCCCATAACAACTGTTGGATTCTAGTCCACAAGTACTCCTTAAGAACCTGCCCTGTCCTAGGAACTGTGTTGGGCCCTGAGGACACAAAATTGTCATTGTTGAGTCGCTTTTCATTTGTGTCTGACTCTCTGTGACCTCTCCTGGGCAAAGATTGCTGCAGTGGTTGGTCATTTCCTTCTACAGCTCATTTTACTGATGAGGAAACTGAGGCAAGCAGGGTGAAGTGACTTGTCCAGGGTCATCCAGCTAGGAAGTGTCTGAGGCCAGACTTGAATTCAGGTCTTCCTGACTCCAAGCCCAAGCTCAATCCACTGTGCCTCTGGGAACTCAGCTCTTTGCAATTCAACAATCTTTTCCATTTATTGGGGACCAAAAGCTTTCCTAGAGACTTATAGAACAGGCCATTGTAGCCTCCCAACTTTTTTGAGGTCCATAAAGCAGGGATTATTAATTGTCCCCATTTTACAGATGAGGATATTGAGGCTTAGAAAGGTTAAGTACCTTGCCTAAGGTCAAATGGTCACTAAATGGTGAATCTGGGGCTCACACTTGGAGCTTCTCATTCCTACTCTATATTTAGGCCAGTAGCACAACCTTGTTCCAGGCTGGTCCAGGGCCACTGGCCTTCTGGCAACTCCCTTCTTCCCTTGGGGGTGGCACAAATTAGCAAGGAAATCCTTAAAGGGTAAAAGGGGGGGAAAAATCAGAGAAGCAGAAATGATGGATAAGGTCCTGGGCTTGGGTCAGGAGGATCTGAGCTCAGATCACTACACTAACTGTGTAACCCTAGACAAGTCATTTCATCTATCTCTACTTCAGTTTCCTCATCTCTGCAGTGAGGGCAGGGGAAGGTGTGTGAGTGGTCCCTTCAGTTATAAATCCATGATTTGGTGGGTTATTAACTGTCAAGCAATAAATTATGTGTCCAGTAAAGTACTACCAGTCATCCTCAGACTCTGGCCCAGACTCAGATTGGGCTTAGACCTAATCCAGATCCAATATTTGGGAAATGGCCAGTAGCAGTAAGGAGGCTAGCCACCCTGGACTGTGGAGCTAGGTGGTCAGTGCTGGGATCACCATCTGACTCTGGCCTGACTGGGCTTGGTGGTCTCCAACACAGCTTTCCCATAAATCTCACATCAGCAAGTTATCACAGTACTTGATCTAAAGTCACGGGATTGATTTTGAATGCCATCTCTGCAATTCATCTACCAATAAAAAACACATAGCATTGGAGATGGAGGGGCTAGTTTGTAGAAGAGCTGGGAGGTGTAACTGAGGTGAAACACAGAAGACTGGGAGCAAAAGAGAAGAAGCCTTTAGAGTTGGGGAAAAGCCTTGAATACCAAGCAAAGGATCTTGTATTTGATTCTGGAGGCAATGAAGAAACTCTGGCATTTATTTAAAGGGAGTGAGAGGAGTGGCTCAGACAGATTGTCCGCGAGGGAAGGACTGGACCTAAGCCAGGCAAATCGACCAGCAGCTATTCCAGTGGTCCAAGAGGGAGGGGATGAGGATAAGTCCTTAAGGGTGGCAGAGGCAGGAAGAGAAGAGGGAGGGAATGCCAGAGATATTACAAAGGTAAAATCCACAGGCCTTAATGACTGATGGTGTAGGAAAGGGGACACTGTCTCTCACAGAGACAAAGAGAAGCTGGCGGGGGTGGGGCTGGGGGGGTGGGGAATGATGAGCCTGGCCAACTGAGATGGTGAGAGTCAGCAGTAATATAAGAGAGTTTGGGGGAAAGAGAATTAACTCAGTTTGGGACATGGTGGTGAATTTTTAACCAGCTCTAAATCTGCAATTCCCCACCATTCACCTTCTCAAGAGCCTAGACTGAGGTGACCTGGTAGCAGCTTAGGACAAGGAAGGTGCGGGTGGGGGTGGCGGAAGGAAAGCCAAGGTACTCCATGGAGAGAGGATATTTGCTTCAAATCTGTCTGAACAAAGGACCAAATTGCTGAAAAATCCGTGGAGAAGATCAAGAAGCCCAGTTAAGGTCGTTAAATTTAAGACCCCCCATGTAGTTTTATAGTGCTTTCACCTAGAGTCAGGAAGACCTCAATTCAAATCCTGTCAACTGTGTGAACCTGGACAACTCACTTAACCTATGGGGCAGCTAGGTGGTGCAGTGGATAGAGCACCAGTGCAGGAGTCAGGAGGACCTGAGTTCAAATCTCACTTCAGACACTTGACACTCACTAGCTGTGTGACCTTGGGCAAGTCACTTAACCCCAATTGCTTCATCCTGCATCATTTCCAGTCATCCTGACGAATATCTGGTCACTAGATTCAGATGGCTCCAGAGGAGAAGTGAGGCTGGTGATTCAAAACAAAATCAAGTGCAAGTCATGTCATCATTTCTCTGATGGCATGATTTTGGCAACGAAGGACGAACACACACACTCAACCTCTGTCTGCCTCAGTTTCCTGATCTGCAAAGAGGATAATAGCACTCGCCTCATAGGGTTGTTATGAGGATAAAATGAGAAGATATCTGTAAAGCTCTTTGGAAACCTTCTAGTGTCATATAAACACTTGCTGTTCAGTCATTTTCAATCAGGTCTGATTCTTTGTGACCCTGTTTGGAGTTTTCTTGGCAAAGATACTGGAGTGGTTTGCCATTTCCTCTCATGTGGAAACAGAGGCAAATGAAGTTAAGTGATTTGCCCAGGGTCATCCAGTATCTGAGGTTGGATTTGAACTCAGGAAGATGAGTCTTCCTGACTCCAGGCCCCGCACTCTATCCACTCAATCTACTGCCCCGTACAAATAACTAGCCATCGTCATTCCTGTAACCAGTCACAGATTCTAACCAGTCTCCTGGCGGTAGTTAACATGTGGGGGGATCTGTCTCTGTGATGAGTCACTGAACTGATTGGCTGTTGGTTTAATTCTCTCCTCCTACAGGCAAGTTGGCCTCAGTTTTGTGTCTCTGAGCTACAGCATGGGAATCATCGGCACCCTGTTGATTGAGTCCCTGGATCATGACAACCCAGAAACTTTTATGACTGTCTGTGGAATAATGACCATAGTTGGGGGACTCCTCAGCTTTCTACTTCCTAAGATTTAGGATGCAGAATTCCCTGATGGGAAGGGATACTGTTCTGAAAAAAAGGTAGGTGGTCTGCAAAGAGCCCTTTGCTCTCTAGGGTGTGGGAGACAGGGGCTGCCTCAGAGGGCCAGAAGGAGGAGGAGAAGGAGTGTTGTCCTTCCTACAAGAGGAAAATGAAGACCCTGTCTAGTGTGTTATTCTGAGCATCAGTCTGGCTAGTCACTCAAGTATGTTGTGGTGTGTCAGCTCAATTCTTCAACTTTGGGAAAGCTAGTTTAGGAAGACCACAGAGTTAGTAATCATATTGGACAAAATAGCCCTTGACATATAGGTTGGGACTTTAAAACAGGCTCAATTTCTTGATATGGGGAGAGAAGATTGGTTGTAAGCATGGCTTCTGTGTGGGGATACCAATACCCAAGATTCCAGTGGAAAGTCCCTACTCTCATCTGCTTAAACAAGGGCTCAGGCAACTAGTGAAAATGCTCCCCCAGATGTTGAGGTTCCACCCCAGAGAGGGAAGTACTTAAAAGATTTGAAGAAAGCAGTGGGTACCTTAAACATGTCAGAAACAACACCAAAATATACTGAAGAATTTTTTTTCAATGAATATTGTATAGTCATGGCCCAGTGTCCTAAGCCCTAGGTTTACATCTCGGGGCATCCCCCCAAATCATATTTCTCTTTAACTCATTTTGCTCTCAGATTTTCTTCTGGAAAATCTTAGAATATAGTTCCAATTTTCTTCATATTTAGAACTCTACAAACGTTAAGTAACAGGGTTCCCAGTTCTCCTTACAAGTACTCAAGGAAACAATGCATATTGGGAATGGAGAAGCCTTTACTTCATCATTACTTTTACTCTCTTTACCAAGATATTCAGAAATACAAAGTTCTCACAGTTTCCTATAAATGTGATACAATCCTCCATCACGGGGGAGTTTCATCTTACCCCAAACTCATAGTGGTATAATAATAGCTTCTATTTCCCATAGATGGGAACTGACGTAAGGGTGAAAGGTACCTTCAAGCTACCCTGGTGAGTCTTGAACTTCTCTTAGAAGGAAAATGCATCCAGGGATACTAGAAAGGCCAAGCTTTCTATGGCAGAATGCTTTCTGTCTCCCAGAAGACTTGGGAGGTCGCCATCTGCACTCTACCCATCCTCAGATTGTCTACAGTTTCCAGGAAGCAGGGATGATGGTCTTGGCAGAAGTTTCCTGGGCCAGACCTGTCCTCCTGTCTCCAGACCAAATTGCTGTATGGGGGACAAAGTCACCCAAGAGCAGTGGGTTGTATGCTCACCAAATTTGGCCCTGTTTTTCACCTTGCCTTAACCCACAGGGGACTGGTAAGAACTAGAAGAGTGATGAAAACCTCAGAAGGCAACAAGCCAAGCAAGGAAGATGAGGGCCCTGGCAAGATGGATACAATACTTTCAACTTGGTAAGCAGGCAGAAAGAATGGAATCAAAGAGTTCGTACAAAAAGCAAACTGTCTGCCTAAACTTTCCAGAGCCTCAGGAGACCTTCCAGAGGCTAGGGCATCCACCACAGCCCTGGCCTGGCCCAAGCCAGTCTCAATTTCACTCCCATGTCAGGAGATGGAGATGCTGTCAAGTTTTCATTTATTTTATTTTATTAATATTCATTTTAATGAGGGTCAACAGATGAATAATATTAATAAAGTCCCCCAAATTCAGCAAACCACAACAATAGATGGATAGGATAAGCAGGTTTCCAAATAGCCAGGATGTGGGCATCTGGCCATCACCAGAAATCTCTTCCTGGTGGATGCTTGGACCAGCTGTAGCTGGTGCTGATCTCCCTGGGTCCCCCAAAGGCTGAGGATGGCAAATAAGGTGCCCATCCTGGTTTCCCAGTCCCCTCCCTACTCTTACCCTCAGCCTGCCCCCTGGGGTGAGCCGATCCACCAGGGATATGGAGGAGCTTCTCCCCCAGAGATCTGAGGCTTTCTCCCTCTTTTTAACCAGTCTGTTTGGAAGTATGTGTGGTATGCAATGACTAACATGGTGGTAGGATGAAACTTAGAAACAGGTGGCCCTCCTTCTGAGCCTCCCATGCCATGGGCCTCAGATGAAAGCACTCCTACTCCTCAGCATGGTGCAAGATCAGTGTCACATTTTCAGAGCTAAATAGCACCCTAGCAGGGACACACTGACAAGAAAGGTAGCATGGTTCAGTGTCAAGGATGCTGGCTCTGCCATTCACTACCCTTCAGTTAAGTCATTTATTTTCTCTGAGACTCAGTTTCCCCATCTGTAAAATGAAGGTCCATGACATCTAACATCCCCTAAATTTCTGATTCTGTGACCTATGACACAGTGACTACAGACAATGCACAACACCTCGAGGCTCCAAATATAAGGATCATCATCCTGTGTGTCCCTGTGGCACAATGGTTAGAGAACAAGCTAGGCTTCAGGAAGACCTGAATTCAAATACAGCTTCAGACCCTCACCAGCTATGTGATGCTAGTCACTTAAGTTCCATATGCCTCAGTTTCATCATCTGTAAAATGGTCATAATGGCACCTATCCTGTAAGATTGTTTAAGGATCAAGTAAGATGAGACCTGTGTGAAGTATCTAGCACAGCCTGGCACAGAGTAGGCACTACATAAGTGATTATCACCTCCTCCCCTCACCCTTTGCCTTGCCCTGGTCCCTGCAGTATTGCTGTGGGGCTCAAAAGAGATTTAGAGTCTGTGCCCTAGAGAGAGACCATCTCTCCCTGCTGCTGTTCAGGTGAGCTCTGCCCACTCCTGCGTGCCAAGGCTCACTGGAATGGACACTATCCTAGGATGGGTAGAAAGGAGTCCATTGCATCCAGTCCTGTCTGCCTCTATTGTCACTAGGGAGTCATCATGACCCAGTGGAACCAAAAGACCTGGGTTTGAATCCTATTTCCAATGCTCACTAGCTGCGGAACCTCAGGCCACTAACTTTGCCTTCTAGGGCCTCAGTTTCCTCATCTCTTAAGATGAAGAGTCGGGCTAAATGGTATCTGAGGTTCCTGCTAGCTCAAAATAAGAGCTAGCATTTCTATCAGACTTTTCATGTATTCTCCATTTGATCCTCACAGTAATGCTAGGGACAGAGACAGGATAAAGCCAATCCTCTCTCCACTGATAGTCCTTCAAATCCAAACCGGATGTCCACTAGACATCTTAAGCCCAATACATCCAAGTCAGAGCTCATGATCTTTCCCCATGACCCAACCACCACCACCTTCTCTGCTACCACAGAGGGCAATGCTAGCTTCCCAATAACCCAGACCCACCAGCAAGGAGTCATCATGGACTCCTCACTACCGCTCACCCCCCACAATCTGAACTACTGCAGCTGTCTATTGTACCTTTGCGACATCTCTCACACATGCCCCCTTCTCTCCTCTGAGGGGAGCCAGGGAGGGGAGTAAAGGAGATTCCTATATTGAAAGGATCATAAGAGCGAGACATGCCACCAAAGATGATAAAAGGAGCAGACCCAGGAAAAAGTGGAGCCAAAGACTATCAAGGAGAGGCTGATCAGTTCAGATTCTAGCACACTTCTGCCTGTGCCCCCGACTGTCAGGTACTCAGGGAGACAGAGATGAAAAGGCAAAGAAGGTCTTGCCCTCAGGGAGCTTTTGTTTTATTAATTCTATTAGGTCTTTGGGACCAAGCAGAACAACCCTCCCGTCACTCACGCATGACTGCCCTTCTCTGTTGGGAATCCTACTAGGGTGTCTCCCTCCCCGTCGTCGTCTCCCAAAGGTTCAACATGAGCCATTTCTTCCACCAGTCTTTGCAGCGTGAGATGCTGCAAAGAGATCAGAGCGTATGAGGAATGAGAAGCCCCAGGATCTGTCCATTAAAGAGCCCGGAGTGAGCAGTGACAGGTGGGGAGGAGCTGAGGAGTTAGCAGGTGGTAGGTGATGTCATTTTGGTCCTCTTTGAAAACAAAGGACAACAACCAACCAACTTAAAGAAGGCTATTCATGGAATGGGTGTATCTCACTCTGAAAGGGCCAGGGTCTCCCATTGCATCCTGGGCCGTCTCTGCCCGTCCTGATGAATATCAAGCCGCTAGATCCAGATGTCGCAGGAGGAGAAAGCGAGGCTGGCGCCCTTGCACAGCCTCCCTCCCTCAAATCTAAGTCAACTGCAAGTCATGTCATCATCATGACGTCATGGTCCTCTTCTGGAATAAAGGACAAACACAAGGGGGTGGGAAGGGGAGTCTGGGAGTACAGCAAGAGATCACTCTTCTGAGAAGCTTGGCAGTGAAGGGGAAGAGTGTGATAGCCCAGCTGCTTCCAAGGCAGGGCCAAGGCAAGGTCTTTGTAGGAGAGCAGAGACCCAGGTCTGTTGCAAACAAAGGGAAGGAAGGGAGAGCAGAAGCTATTGAAGATGAGAAAGAGAGAGGAAATGGTGAGTGAATGAATGAAAGCATTGTTAAGTAGGTACCATGTACTAAACATTGAGGATAGAAATTGAAAAAGCAAGGCAGTCTCTCCTCTCAAGATTCTCACCCACTGCTAGAATCTGACAAAGGGGTAAATGTACCACATCCGGGGCAGTGTCGTGGCCATTGGTAAAACCATATCTGGTTTGTTATTTTTTCCACTGAGCCATGTGACAGTGTCGAGAATTGTGTGGTAACAACTTACTTTTCCTCTGGAAAGGAGAAGATTAGAGCCATTTCCTTTTTCAAAAGGTTATATAGGTTTTCAGATCTGTGCCATTTGTTCAGGAAGCCAAGTCACTGAGGAGCCCAGGGTTAGCTTGGGCCAGGAGCAAGGACACCTCATCCTTTGAGACTGGAGGGAAGGAGGAGAAAAGGAGGGAAGACAGAAAGATCTGGCGGTCAAAAGGAAGGGAGGTAAAGGCAAGGCACTCAGTAGGGAAAGCTGGTTTGGAGATCTCACCAACATTCACAGAGTTAATTATCTTGATTATCAGATTGATATAGCCAGCTCTAACCTCTCCAGACTTCTAGTCTGGAATCTCCAACTGTCTGTTAGTCATCTTCATCCAGATGTCCCCTAGCCATCTCAATTTCAGCACAGCCAAAACTTTTCCCATAAACCCTATCTATCTTCCAGACTTCTTTATAAGTTTGAGAGGAAGGGAGAAGGGAAGAGATTCTTTTTCTCCAAAACTAACATCTTCCTCACTTTGAAAATTACATTACTCTGGGATGATCCAAAGGCCTGCATTATCCAAGTTTCTATTTAGAGAATGAAATTAAACCAAATGGGGCCAGATTCTGATAAGCACCCCACTGCCCAGTTCCCCACTGTTTCCTCAAATCCTGAGTTATTGATTCACCCAAGACTTACATCCAGTTACTGATGGGAGTTACTTGGGGGAATATGGGCATCTTCCTTTCCCAGATCCTAAGATTTTCTCCTTTTGTCCTGCCTGCCCCATCTCTTCCCCACCCCAGGCTCAATGAGAAATAATGATAATTTGCCAAGTACTTTACATACATTATCTGACTTAATCAGATAACCATGTGATGTAGGTGCTAATATTATCTCCATTTTGCCAATGAAGAAAACCAAGTTTAAAGGAATTATGCAATTTGCCCAGGGTCATACAGTAAATACAGATCTTTCTGGCTCTAAATCCAAGGTTCTGGCCTCTGTGACCTGCTGGGTCCCCTCTTTCTAGGATAGCAGAAGAAAGTTCCCTGGGTCTCACTGCCTCCCTGCCCTGCCCTCCAAGATATGCTAGGCCAAGAGGTCTTGTTTCTGCCCACAAGACTAGTGTCAACTTGAAGAAAGTGAGTGAATTCTCCTGTTCCATAGATGATAAGGAAAAGGATTTTTTAAAAAATCCTTTAGGGTTAGGGTTAGTTTTTTAAAAAATCCTTTAGGGGACATACAGTTATCTAATAAGCTTTTTGCTTTACATAGAAATATGGGCAAACTATTCCCTCAAATTTACACCCCCCCCACATACACACACACATTCCAGAACTTCCTGATGGACAGAAAATGAACCTGGGATTGTAGAAGAAGCCAACGGACTCTATCCAAAATACCTATGGTTGGGGGAAGGGAGAGTGGAGGGAATGGGGCAAGAGAAAATCTGAAATCAGATTTAGGAGCATTCTCAGGGGAGAAGATAGAATTCTGAGCAAGTTGGGGAGGAGAAACAGACACTCAGCCTTGTACTTCAGGACTAAAGAGAATTTTTTTAACATATCTGTGATTTTATGAATTTGGGGATTTCTCAGGGTGGAAATTCCCCTTAAGCTGTAAATTATAATCTCGTCTGGGTCAAAGAACCCTCAGGTTAGGGCTAAATGAGACCTTCTTCATTTTACAGTAAAGTTAAGTGACTTGCCCAGGATCACACGGTCAATAGGTATCAAAAAGAACACTTGAATCCAGATCTTGAGTCTAAGACTGAACCTTTCTCCAGGATGTCAGGATGCCAAGAAAGAATGAAATGTTAGATTTAGAGCTAGAAAACTCTGACATTATCTGATCCAACTCTCATTTTATAGATGAGCAAACTCAGACCCAGAGAGATGAGGGAGATGTAACAGAACTGGGTTTTGAACCTGGGTCCTGACTCAAAATGCAGCCCTCTTTTTCACTGCCCTTCCATGAATCATGCACCAGCCTTCCCATCTTACCTCACCTTCTCTGACCTTACTCAGCTCACTCAGTTACTCCTCTTTCCTTTGTAAATAAACCCCCCAAAACTCATTCTCCGGCCTGGGGAGTCAGACGATTAGGGTAAGAAAATCAGCAGAGCAGGGGGTCAGAAAGAAACATTCAGCCATATGCTGGACAGCGAATGAGCAATCCTAGGATTTCCCACAGCCCAGTGCCAGGAAACTGCTGGAGGGTAGGACTGGGAGCAGAGGCAGAGGACCCAGGTCCGGATCCTGACGCTGCCCCCTTCTCCTTCCCTGTGTGACCTTGGCAAATCAGGCTGTCTGGACCTCACAGAACAACAACACTGGGGCCAACTACCTCTAATCTGACTACAGGGTTTATTAATAGCAGACAAACCTCAGGGCATGTGGGCCTGAGTGCAGGAGGATTCAAGGAGTGCCATGCTCACTGCCATCCTGAACGCCATCCCCACTTTTGTTTGGATTCTAGGGAATGGACCCAAAATCCAGGCTCTGTCCAGGAGGGCAGATAGTTTTGGAGAGTGTGAAGAGGGGTTGACTCTGGGAGTGGGGGGTAAAGGAGGGCTGGAGCCTCCATTTATCCATTCACTGAGCACAAAGAATACAATGGAGAAATCCCAGCCCTCATGATACTTGGCATAAGTGGGCACCTAAAAAATGCTTGTGAATTGCTGCTTAATAGTTGTCTAGCCTTGAGGAAGTTACTTCCCCCTCTGGGCCTCGGTTTCTTGAACTGTCAACTAAGTGGGTTGGTTCCCAATTAGCATATCATGGCATTCATTTCTATAGGTTGCACCATCCATCCATCAGCCAAACAGTTGGCGGAGTCTCTAGCTTCAACCTCATCCATTCACTCTAGGGGCTCCCCTAGTCTTCAAAGACACAAGCACTCGTGTGTGCACGCATGTGCGCACACACACAGAACAGAGAATGTCACCAGACAGACTGCTCTCAAAGTGTAGGCTGTGCAGATAGATGAACGTGGGAGAAAGTCACAGAATCCCAGCAGCTTATAGTTAGCAGGGACTCGAAAAGCAGCATGGGATGGTGGCTAAGAAACTGGACTGGAATCAAGAGGACCTGTGTTCCAATCCTGACTCTGGGGCGTGGTTTGCTCATTTTACAAATGAGGAGGTTGGACGCTTCCTCTGAGAATCCCTCAGTGCTTCTGAGGTTCCTCACAGTCAAGGTTCTAGGGTCCCTCTCGAATACACCCAAGGAGTGAGTCTCCAGCTTCTGCTCGAATACAGAAAAAGAGAACTCTTCACAGAAAGGATAACTCATGACCTACCAACACAGCCCAAGTCACTGTGAGGAAGCTTTAAATCTGTTTTCCTAACCTTGACTCTAAATGGGCTCTTTGAACTTGACCTTGTTCTGCCCCCTGGGGCCAAGCAGAACCAAGTTAGTCCCTCCTCTACACCACCACGGTTCACCTCCATGAAGACAGCTTATATCCCCTTGAGTCTTCTATAGGGTCCAGCCCAAGGCCCCGCCCCCCCCATCCCCAATGCCCTCCTGTGGACATTCTCCACTTAGTTATTGTCCTTCCCAGTGCCCACAGTTGCCCTTAGGCCTCCAGAGGTGGGTGGCCTATCACCTTCTTATTCTTGGAAGAAATGTC